>JACEGR010012206.1:0-12283 GCA_014170235.1 Listronotus bonariensis | reverse complement strand
AAACCAATATTATTCAAGTTTCGCCGTTAAAAAATAACAAACAACAAATAAATATTTCGTTGCTTTCGCTGCGCTCTTATTACCTCAAGTTGCTTTCGCCGCGCTGTATTTACTCGCAGGTCATTTGTAGTACGTCTAAAACATCCTATATAAAAAAAAAAAGGTCGTTGACTATTGCGTATCACACACATATTTCACAGCTTGCAGGCTGCAAAGTGGACAAAAATCCTGTCTTTTATATTATTTTAGACGGAGAAACTTAAAATTTTGAGTTGTGCTTTAGCAGGAGCTTTTTTGGGGCATTCTTCAAGACATTACTTTTGGGTAAAAGCAAAAATATATAATAATATACAGGGTATCTCTAAAGATTTGAATAATAGCTAAATGCCACCAATAGCTCCTCCTTGGACCAAAATAATAACGATTTAACGCAGTTTGGTCTTAGTCGAAAAAGTTGATCTTTTCCGAGATATAGGCGTCAAAGCTTCCATTTATTTTTAGTTATTTCTAAATATTTTATTCATTATTTAAATTTTTTTTCAACAAAATTTGGTTTTGGGAATTTTTCGGATTAAGAAATCAAAATCTACCCATATTGTTATAAAATGTAAGCGGGAACCACTTGCGGTCCTTTGTTTATATTAAAATTGCCTTTATCTTTTTTTTGCTTCGGTATATTATAGGTCCGGCGAAGAATTCTTATTCTCCTCATATTTTTCTAAACAAAGTGTTGCAGTAAAGTTATTTTAACGATTGCTACGAGCAAAGTTTTTTTAAGATATTTCATATTTAATCGTTTTATTCCATACAAACATTTTTATTGCATTCCTTCACGATTTTATGGGCAACCGGCAGACTTTAAAAAGTCTGTACAAAATACTACCACTAATTCTTTGGGCCAAAAACAACGATCCACTGCACTTACCTCAGTCGAAAAGTTGCTCGTTTGCGTGATACAGGTGTCAAAGTTTTCAGTTAATTCTTATATTTTGAGACCCCTGTATCTCTAAAACGATCAACTTTAACTGAGGTAAGTTGAATTAAATCGTTCTATTCTGATGAAAGAAAATTATGCTACCAGTTTGTACAGACCTTTGGAGAAACCAATGTTACCTAAATGAAACGTGAATGAAATTTTTGTGTGTGGAACAAAACGTTTAATCTGAAATATCTTGAAAACCGTTACTTGTAGCGATATTTACTAACTTTACCTTTTTTATTCGAAAATATCAAGAACTTTTTTGCTAGGTCTATACTATACCTGGGCACAAAAAGTTATAACAATAACGGCAGGCACTTACATTTTACAACAGAAATATGAGTTGGTTTAAATTCCCTACGAAAAAACCCCCAAAACCAAAATTTGTAAAAAAATGTTCAATAATAAATAAAATATTTTAAAATAGTTAAAATTAAATAAAAGCTTTGACACCCTGTATCTCAAAAACGATCAACTTTTCGACTAAGGCAAATTGCATTAAATTGTTGTCTTTTGGCTGAAGAAATTGGTGGTAGCATATTTGTACAGACTTTTAGACACACTCTGTATACAGATGTTTACGATTTGACTACGTGCATAAAAATAATGAAAATTAACAACTCTGTTAATAATATATTATTTCAGTAGTCTGTTTGTAGTGGCGATAAAAAAATATATAAAAATATGGATTGTTTCGTTCACTTCCTAGCTCTAAGGACATAAGTAAACAAAGAAAAGCTTAAACCTAGTTATTTTTAATGCCTGTTTTCATGATTAAGCAATCGAGTCGTGACAGAAAATTCGTGACTACTTTTCAACGTCTTAAGTGATTATTCCGCCTCTATTCTTTCATACCTTGGAGACCAGGCGTACAGAACGTCGTGTTGCATAAAATCAAGTTAATAAACAGTTAGAAAAAAATATCAACTTCAAAAAAATAAATAAAACTCACTAAAAAGTTAAAAATAATAAATTTAAAAATGAAGTCGAGTAATAACATATGGAATAAAAGTCTAAAAGCTTTTACTTATTTAGTTATTACGATTTAGCTACGTATGTTATTACCCGATTTAATTTTTTTTAATTATTATTTTGACTTTTTAGTGACTATTTATTTAAGTATTTTTTTAAAGCATTTATGTTTTTGCTTTCTAATTTTTATTATTATCACTAATAAATACTACCAGTACTTGTTTCTGAGACTACAGTAAAAGCTTAAACGTTACAGACGGTCATGCAAAACTGTCACATTGGAGGGGTCATGATTAGTTCTGGTTAGTTAAATACTTTGTTTATACAATTAAACAAACTAGCCTTAATCCGAATAGATCACTTCCTCCCAACCCTAATTAAACTATAAATTGTTATTTACTCTCATCTATAGAAAAAATATATATTTTTTTAATGGATCATTCTTGGTGGAGGCATATATGGGTATTACCAAAGACAATTGTAGTTTCATTATAGACACCCAGAACAATGCTAAATTTTTGGTCATTAGCTTGGACGGTTGCCCATGTGGAATTTATGAAGCGGGTATCCATCGAGTACACACGTAAACAGAACGTATAATTTGCCGCTTCATAAATTCAGCCAAGCCAGCATCCAAACTGATGACCGAAAATTTAGCATTGTTCTGGGAGTCTATAGTGAAACTACAATTGTCTTTGGTATTACAATAAAGGTATCTATAGCCTTAAGAAAATAGTAATCTGTGTGTAGTAAATGTGGTGACACCTAGCGGCGAAAAGTAATAATACATAGTAATGAATGTACAGTGATCTCGAGAAAGAGATGCGTAATTGTCTTTGGTAATATAAAAAGATATATACAGGCGAATTAATAACCTTCTTCTTTTAGAAGTTGGTTAAAAAGGTTTTTTTTAATCTTTGGACAATCCACGAAGGCTGAAAGCCTAAATACTAACGTATCGTGGGTGTCTTAAGCAGGGTAAGAGGAAGTTTGTTAACACGGGACTTAAAAACTTGAAGATTTGGGGGGAAGGAAAGACCTCCGCTGGCAGTAGATTCCACAGTCTAGAAACTCTAGGGATAAAAGAACGAACGAAATGGGAAGTTCGGGGCCTGCCCAATTGGACTGTATAGGGATGCATACGTGCGGCACCACGAGTTTCTCTGTTGGGAGCTGCAAGAGGAGGGACTATACTGGATAATTCGTCGGAGCAAGCAGGTTTCTATGTTTGCAGAAAAATTCTTATTAAAAAAGAAAAATGTACCCTGATATTTGATTGTTAGAAAAATATCTACATACTGTCTACAGATGGGGTATACAAGAGGACAAATGAATATAGAAAAAGAAAATCTTGATTTTTGTTTACAGGGTTTGCAAAAACCTCATAAACATAGTTTTTTCTCCAAAAGTTAAATACTTTTGTTTCATTTTATTTCTTTTTGAATGCTAGTTTTTCTTTAAAATTACTTTTTATAAAGATAAACTGCATCTTTTACGATATGATTCTAAAAAGCCCATTTTCAAAGTTATCAAAATAACATCACAAAAGATGTAGTTTATGGCTGGCTATTCATCTCGCCAATTTTACTTTGCGTATTATTCTGTAAGCTAATTGGTCCCTTTCAATAGAAACAAGTTGTTGGACCAATCAGATTACAGAAATAAAATATTCCACCTAAAATGCGCGGGGATGGACAGCCGACTTACTGATATAAAAACTAATTTTGTGGAAAAATTGATATTGACCCTTTTAGAACGATACCACATGATATATTTCTTCCCTTTTGACACAACGTTAGGCCATTTAAAGTGATTTTTGTTATATATTTTTTCCACAGGGTATCATGTAACTCAACAGACAAACCATAAAGGGTAAGGGAATAAAAATTAGGAAAAAACCTCATATAAACATATTATATTTTTTAGTTTTTAAACTACAGTGTGTTAAAAAAATCTATTGTTTTATTATAGTCACTTCTATACCTACCAATATAAATATTTTTAAAACATTTAAGAGACGTCCCCTATGCATTGGAAGACATTTTTTTGCATACAGAACTAAAAATATTTTTTACCTGTGACTTTCATAAAGAGTTCAAGGTAGATATTTTAAAAAAATGGTAAAAATCTCTATCTCAAAAGTATTTTTAAAATATCTGAATTAAAAGTTATCACTTTTCTTTATAACAATTTGCGATATTAGCAAAAATACAGGTACTTTACTCTTGAGCAAAAATTACATTTTTGGTCAAACCTCATACATTACTAACACAATTCAATATCTGATGATTGCATTTACGGCTTTTTTCTTAAAATTAATAATAAAAAAATTCCCCATATTACCAACTTACGTAGACACACTGTATAACCCAAAAAAATAATTATTTTATATTAAATACTTCATTTTTAATTTACTTTTTTAAAGTAATGCTAACTTTTATTATATTATGGCAAGGGCAGAATACCTCTTCATAATATATAAAAAGTTTAATTTTCTTAAAATATGTATTAAATTCTTTACTCTGGAAAAAGCCAAATAATATTTTTGTTTCAATTTATATTTCCAGAAAACAAATAAACTATAAAAATGGTTATTCTGTTGCAAATGGTACTAAGAAAACTTAGATTTTTTGAATTTTTACTACAATAAAAAATAATGTTGCAACATTGTAAAGGGTCCCATAATCTTTGATAATTGGAGCTAGATAATGCATAAAATAAGAGGGCGCCTATGGCAAACCGGCAAACAGAATTATTAAATACAACCTTATTTAACCAAAAGTTGTTTTTCCCGAAAACGCTTTACTTTATCGATATCGGACAGGAGTACCTTTTTTTTGCCAAGGGTATAATCTCCTTAAAAATGCTATTTTTATTCCTTTCTTATTCCGGACGTAAAAATAATTAGTAAGGCTTAGTCCGCCACTGACGACGTAACAAATGCAAATGTTATACAAGGACGCCATTTTAAGAAGTCCCAACTAGTATGTATCATATTAAAAGTTTATTTTATCATATCCAGTACTATAAAAGTTATTCAAGAAAAACAGTATTTAGTGGCGTTTTTAAGGACCCATATCTCTGTAAAGAGGGGCCTTGGGAAAAAAATTATAGGAACTTGTTACATAATTTTCATGTTTTTCATATGAATCCGAGAGATTGCCCACATATTCTTGGACACCCTGTATATTGTATTTTGTATGTATGTACTATGTGTATCAGATTTCTTGGGTTATTTAATAGTTTTGCAAGAAGAAATTGTTTTGATCTCTGTTTAGTCTTAGAGTACAGACTGTGAAACGACCCACAGACTGTGCAGCTTATTTTACGACAGGTTTTAAAAATTATTAAAACTGCCCATTAACAGTGCAAGTTGTTGTACAACAGTATATACAGTAATATTGACAGTCGGTCCAACAGCGTGTATACGCTTTTGCCCATAGACACATCCAATGTGTCATACAGGTTTGTGAACATCAACTCCACAGATTAAGCCCTTATCGTTTTGTATTAACGTTGTTCAACCTGTTGTACAAACAGTTACATAGTCTGTGGGTACATCTTTTATACAGCGGGCGCACAGAGTCGATTGACCCTTACGAACTTGTCGATTACCTGAAAAGATAACAAAAAAATACAGACTTTTGCTTGTTTTAAGTAGGACTAAGAATAAATAAATAAAAAATTAGGCAAATAAAAAGAAGTGTACTAAATGGTGTCATCGGTAGTGTCTTAATAGACTAGGGGTGGCCAACTTGTTTAGACCTAAGATCTACTTTTTACTGACGACACCCAGTGCGATCACCAATTACATACATCGGTGATTAAAAATGATACAAGATGAGGTGTGCAGCAGTTGGTAATAACGTTGTGCAGTGGTTCTACGTATTTATATTTTTAGTTTTGCCGTGATCGACTGGACTAATAGTCGCGATCGACCGGTTGGCCACCCATGTAATAAACAAACTCCAGATAAAATTGTAAAATTTTACAATAAGGAAAGATACAAAAACCATAGTCTAACCTGGTAAATAATTACAGTAATTAGAAATATTAGCTAATGAATCATACAAAAATTTACACCAAGAAAGTAATAAAAGTTAACATAAAAGAAATATTAAAAATTCCTGAAATTCTGAAAGACCTTCCCATTTTATAACACAAAAGTAATAAATTATCCCACATTCTTTGTTTATACCCGAGTAAAAGAAATGAAAATAAGGTTTTATAAAATATTGTCTTGATATCCACTCTAAATATTCTCAGCTTTGTTTCAAAATTGGTCTTTTTCATTAGTCATAATCGGAAAAACATGTTTTTTTAGTTTAAATATGGTTTTTTACTGTTTTGTAGATAAAAATGGCACAGGCGACGACGATTGAAACTGTGACGATAAGACGTCCATTGAAGGTAGGTGTTATAAATATGTAGTGGTTTTTTAAAAAAGTAATTAAAATCTAGAAGAAGTTTTCGTAATTTTTTTACCATGTATTCGAGTAAATGCATAAAAAAATATATTCGGGTAAACTAAAGTACATTAACCCTAAAAAGTAAAATTCCTAATTATAACCTAAAAGTTTACTGTGTGACGCAAAGGTTTGAAAACCTAAATTTTCTTGATTCTCATATTTATTGTCATTTTCAAATACGGTTTGAACCACTGAGATGAATATGTTTAGCAAGAGACACCCACGGTACGTTAGTATTTAGGTTTTCAGCCTTCGTGGATTGTCCAAAGATAAAAAATAAGACTAGTCTAGCAATGCGACACGGCTATTAAATATTTAAATTTTTCCCTAATAATATGTTTGAATTTAACTCAAAATTACATTTAGAACAGACGTGCAACAAAATATAAAATTTTAACAGACAACCGTGATTCTTTTAATGAATTGTCTGACAACATAAATACGCCCTAAACTTAAAACTTTTAACACGAGAATTATACATTATTTACATAATTGATTTATTTATTTTTATTTACTAACTGAATTTCTATTATTGTTAATTAAAATATTGTTTGTTCTAGCCAAATGCTAAATAAACGTATTATTTATTTATTAAGAAAAAATCTATAGAAAACCTCCAATTTTAAAGGCACATACATGTACTAACCTACTTCATTATTATACCACCATTTAAGCCTTGTCAGCGTCTTGGAGTTGCATAAGTGCCTAGATTATATACTTACTATAGGCAGCATTGCCGCTCTACGCGAACAGCTTACTCACAAGAGCTACTGCTAGTGTTTTTTGTGTTATGTTCACAAATTAAATATTAATTAATAGGCAAGGAATAACTGTAGGTATTTTAAAAACAAAAGATAATTGTAAAAGAAAATGAATAGTAAGAACAAAGTAAAACACTGAAACGTAAGACAATATAAACATTATTAAGTTAGATACTACAATCATGGTAAATTGAGATAATAAAATTCGACGAAACCAGGAAAACAATAAACAAAATTAAGATATTTTAATTTTAAAACCCACGGAATCAAAATTTAATTTATTTTAGCATCGCGGCAAGACAGTTCTTACATTTGGCCTTCTCTTCTTGACAAAATCGTTTTAATTAAACTTCCAAAATTATATTTTAGAATCGACGATGCGACGAAACCTCATTTAGCAGACGATCAAAAAAATCCAGAGAAAACCTCAGCCTTTAAAGCAGCACGTACAGAGTTTCATTTACATTTTGCCATCCATTTTTAACTATTACCAAGAAAGATAGAAAAACGTCATGATAAGAGTTTCGTAGTTCCTTCATCTATTTTTTGAGCATAAAAAGATAAATAAAATAGAGAGATTAACCTTTTTTAAATGTAGACACCCTGTTATTATGTCACCATTAAAGGTCTTTTAAAAAGCTTTACAAAAAATACCACATTTGATATATCTATCTTTAATAGTTTTTACAATATGACCACTTTTATTAACTTGGGTTGTAACTATCAATCTATCAATCTGGCTGGCTATGTAACGGAATCTTTCAGCCTAATTTTAACCAACTTCCAGCTATTCGATTTCTTTGAAACTTTGCACCGTATTAAGGACCGATGACAATGCAATAATTTAAAAACAGTATCCCGTTAAGTTCCAGCATTTTCCAGGAAAACCGGAAAAGTGAAAAATCGTACGTTCTGACGGATGCGCCAGATTAGACAATTGAATAATCGAACTTGACAACATTTGCCGAGGCGGTTGGGGACAGGGGCTCAATTCTGCTAAATTGAACTCATTCGTTCGCTGAACGTATTCGTTCCGGGAGCGTATAACCTTCATCTGTTTTTTTATCGAACGAATAACCTTCACTTGTTTTTAAAACAGGCGGTCATCAAAATAATAATGCCCAACATGACTTATACATAAATTACCAAGCTTCTGTAATTTGTAAAAAATAAATAAAAACACTTACTTGATGCCTGTTTAGACAAGAAAACTATCCACTAGGTAATAAACCAAAGCATTTTCAATACGTTGTTTACAGTGGGAACATCATTTTCAACTAAATTTAATATTTTTCATAAACGGTAATGAACTTTTCTAACCTCTAACTTTGGTGTATTGTGGGTTAGCTACCTACTGACTGATAGCCTAGTTTACACCGCAAAGCTACCCACTGACTGATAGCCTAGTTTACACCGCAAAGATCTTTGTGGTTCTTGAAATGCGTTTTAACTTTAGTAGTCAAAATCAAAATTGGAGTATCAAACTTTACTATTTTATGAGTTTGCATAAGATGAAAAAGTACGCTTGACTTTGACAAATCTGTCATATTTTAAATTTTAATGCGGTGTTGTGCGCCAATTTGGGAAGGTGGCTATGCACGAAAGAAACTTTTAACACGCTTTATTAACTTGGGTTTGTAACTATCTATCTATCCATCTGGCTATCT
This sequence comes from Listronotus bonariensis, assembly GCA_014170235.1. NCBI lineage: Eukaryota > Metazoa > Arthropoda > Insecta > Coleoptera > Curculionidae > Listronotus > Listronotus bonariensis. The sequence goes on along the minus strand of JACEGR010012206.1, from coordinate 3,435 downwards.
ATGTAACGGAATCTTTGAGCCTAATTTTAACCAACTTCCAGCTATTCGAGTTTCTTTGAAACTTTGCACACTTATTAATGACCCATGACAATGCAATAATCTGCAAACAGACCATCCCGTTATCTTGTTTTTTGATCGCCAGGAAAAAGAAAAAAAATCCATTATATTGCCAAAACAACACCTGGGTTTTGCCATCCTGGTGGCAACACATTCCAAGAGCTTGCTACTCAATTGCGAAGAAATTTTTAGTGGGTTGCCATCTGTTGGCAACATTTCAAAACTTGCCACTCTTGTTCACTAAAAAAAATTTTCGCCATTTTGTCAAGAGTAGCAAAGTTCATTGATACTAACAGACAAAATGAAAAATAATTAATGGTTTAAAAACTAAAAAAACACGCTTTTATATGCAACCGAACTAAACGTTAGAAAATAATTTTTCATTAAAAAAATATTGTCATTTCATAGTAAAAGAAAGCGTGGGGTGCTAAATATATTAAATGTTATAATTATTATATTTGCCAATATCTATGATGGAAAGAGTTATGGAAAAATAGTAAAATGCACCCCACGCTTTTTACTATGAAATGACAATATTTTTTTTTAATGAAAAATTATTTTCAATTTTTAGTTCGGTTGCATATAAAAGTCCATGGATTAAATATTAATTAATAAGCAAATATTAATTGCAAGTACTTTTTAAAAACAAAAATATAATTATAAAGAAGAAGAATATTAAGAGCAAAGTGAAAGACTAAAACTTAAGGCAATATAAACATTTATTACGTTAAATACTACAATGATGGTAAATTGTAATAATAAACTTAAACGAAATCAAGAAAACAATATATTAATATATTTTAATTTTAAACCCGTGGAATCAAAATTTAATTTAGTTTAGCATTGCGGCACGACGATTGAACATTCAAATTTCTCCCTAATGAAATCGTTTCAATTAAACTTTTAAAATTACATTTTAGAATAGAGCGTGCAACGAAACGTGAAATTTTAGCAGACAATTAAACTGTAGGGCTTTTAGACTAGTTTTTGGGTAATTTATTCATCAATTGAAACAATTCGAATTCGTTTATTAAAAAAATACGTATTTTGGATTAACTGAACCGCAGCGATGATTTGTTATTGTTGGGTTTTTATTTAATGACTATCGCTAAGCTTCAGTTTTTTTGACCGGCTTTAAAAAAAAGGGTAGGTTATATCTTTTTAGGGGAGCATTTTTAAAACAAACTGGTTGATTTGGCTGTATCGCTGCATCTTCTTTTAAATAATGTGTGGTTTCATATTAGGATAATATGCAAGTTTGTCATAACATCCGCAGAAGGTCTGCTCTTGTCTTACAATGGGTATAACTCCTTTTCGCCAAATATCGAGATAGGCCTCTTCGTAATAACAGCGACGATATGTTCAACTGTATATAAACTTTCAGCAAATTCAAAAGGTTCATAGGTAATTCTTGAAAAGTCGTCGAATTTCGAAAAAAACTTACCCTGTTTTTATCCGAAAAATTTAAAAATAAACCATCATAGAGGGTGTTCCATTTATAAGCGAGTAATTTGCAATCGAGGGTATCTGATATTAAATGTTAGTTTAAAAAAACTAAAAAAACACGCTTTTATATGCAACCGAACTAAAAATTAAAAAATAATTTTTCATTAAAAAAATATTTTCACTTCATAGTAAAAAGCGTGAGGGTGCATTTACTATTTTTCATAACTTTTCCATCATAGATATTGGCAAATATAATAATTATAACATTTAATATATTAAGCACCCCACGCTTTTTACTATGAAGTGAAAATATTTTTTAATGAAAAATTATTTTTAATTTTAGTTCGGTTGCATATAAAGCGTGTTTTTAGTTTTTTAAACTATTAATTATTTTTCATTTTTAGTTCGTTATATCAATTAATTTTTTAAAAATAAATGCTCCAGTTTATTCACTAAAAATTTTTTCGCCATTTGTCAAGATTAGCAAAGTTTTCAGATTTACTTTCTGAAAATACCCTAATATAAAATTTGAGTAAAATCGATTCAGATCGAACTCTTGAAATGGCCGGTGGTTGGTACCACTGGGACGTACAGGTGACAGATGACACTTGGTGGAAAATAACCAGCCCCTTTTTATTAGTTCTGTGCCCCTGTATATCAAATTTGGTCAAAATGGGGTTGCTCCAACTTTCAGAAACAATTACCCAATTTGCATAAATAAGACAAATATTTTTAAAATATTACCTTTTTAAACTAAAGAAATTTACCATAAATGTTTTTTCTAAATATGAGTTTACTTTAGTTTACTTACCTTAAGTGATATTTTAATGTAGTTTGCTAATCTCCATTTCCAGTCTTTGTCCTAATCTAACATTCGGTACAAGTACCTAACACTCAATAAAGGCCTTCTTTTAGAAAGTATAAATGGAAGATGGTATAAAAGTTATATGCAATAACTTGTTAGTTACTTTTATTTGCTTCTTGTATTTCAATTAAAGTGTATACTTTGTTTTTAATAAGCTTAGTTAACTGATTTTTTCAACTTTAATTTCACATTAAAGGAATTTTAGGTTATGTTATGACTGTGAATTTTGTCAGATGTCAGTTGGTAATACAGATTTCTGTTTTATGACCGCCTGTTTTAAAAAACAAGTGAAGGTTATTCGTTCGTTAAAAAAGCGTGTTAAAAAAACAGATGAAGGTTATACGCTCCCGGAACGAATACGTTCAGCGAACGAATGAGTTCAATTTAGCAGAATTGAGCCCCTGGTCCCCAACCCGTCGGCAAATGTTGTCAAGTTCGATTATTCAATTGTCTAATCTGGCGCATCCGCCAGAACGTACGTTTTTTCACTTTTCCGGTTTTCCTGGAAAATGCTGGAACTTAACGGGATACTGTTTTTAAATTTTTCTAATTTTTAGTTCGGTTGCATATAAAAGCGTGTTTTTTTAGTTTTTTTAAACTATTAATTATTTTTCATTTTTAGTTCGTTATATCAATTAATTTTAAAAATAAATGCTCCAGTTTATTCACTAAAAAATTTTTCGCCATTTTGTCAAGATTAGCAAAGTTTTTCAGATTTACTTTCTGAAAATACCCTAATATAAAATTTGAGTAAAATCGATTCAGATCGAACTCTTGAAATGGCCGGTGGTTGGTACCACTGGGACGTACAGGTGACAGATGACACTTGGTGGTATCAAGCAGTGGTTATAATAATATAATGGAATTTTTTTCCTGGCGATCCTAATCAGGATAACGCGATACTGTTTGCAGATTATTGCATTGTCATGGGTCCTTAATACGTGTGCAAAGTTTCAAAGAAATCGAATAGCTGGAAGTTGGTTAAAATTAGGCTCAAAGATTCCGTTACATAGATAGCCAGATGGATAGATAGATAGATAGTTACAACCCAAGTTAATAAAAGCGTG
>JACEGR010012205.1:0-12283 GCA_014170235.1 Listronotus bonariensis | reverse complement strand
GAGAAAATGGCGGACGGTACGAGTGTCTGTGAACGTTGCTCCGATAATTTTATTGTTAATACGAAAGCAATCGAGTGTAAAAATTGTAAAAAGACGTTTCATCTAATCTGTGTCTCAATTAAAGATTCGTGGCTTAAAATTATTATGGATAATTCAAATTTATTATGGGTTTGTGATGAATGTAAGGAATGCTTATCAGCGATAAACATGGCCGAAGCTAACAAATCGGTACTGCTGAAAAAGGAAATTGAGTGTCTACAACGGGAACTTAGTGTAATTAAAAAACTTCAAGAAGAGCAAGACTATACCGTAAGCATACAAAAAACATTAATAAAAATGTTAGAAGAAAAATTAGCCAACAATATACAAAAAAATCAAAATCAATGGCAAGTAAACAGTACCCCCTTCCATCTTACGTCCTTCCAGCACCTACATCGTTAGCCCACGGACCAGGCGCCGGAGAGGCTGACGGGTGTACCACGTCATCGAGTCAAGGACTTAGCAAGGCAACCAACATTACACGCAAGGGCGCTGTCAAAACCAATGGAGAAGTAAAAGTAAACACGCATCTGTCAGACAGACCAGAGCAAAGAAAACAAATAGTGGATTCTAGACAAGTAAATACAGCGATTTTAGAGGCACAGGCTCGAAAAACAATGCGGGATTTGCAGAATCCTGTATCAGTAAGTGGCCAAACCGACGGATGGGAACAAGTTCGTCGAAAAAGCGTAGAAATTTTGTGGTAGGGCGAAATAATGAAAACCTTGAAGTGCAAGGAGTACCCAAGAATATTTCCTTGCATGTCACAAGATTAAATCCGAATACTACACCTAGCGATTTAAAACGAATGCTAGAACCGAATTTTCCTGAAGTAATATGCGAAGCACATACATCAAAGCAACCCACATTGTATTCATCAATGAAGGTTACAATTAAACAGGAAAACTTTAGAAAGGCATGGAATAAAGAGATTTGGCCGAATGGGGCACTTGTGTCACGTTTTTAGTGAAGAGAGGGATTCAGTCGAAAGTAATGGAGGCGGATCCAGAAACGTAATTATAAAAAATAATAATAAAAACAATTGCAATTTAAATAATACCAATACAGGGTCCAAAAATTTACAAATAAGTACTTTTTACTACCAAAATGTGCGTGGTCTTAGAACTAAAACAGAAGATTTTTTAGTGAGTGTCTCCTCGGAGGATTATGATGTTATAGCAGTAACTGAATCTTGGTTATGTGATGGAATTTCTAGCTCTGAACTATTCGACACCAGGTATACGGTTCTTAGAAAAGACCGAAACAATGGAGCTGCTCTGGGGGTGGTGTTATTTTAGCTTTAAAAAAAATATTTGTTATGAAATTATTAACGTTGGCTGTGATGTAGAATGTATTTTTGTAAAAGTTAAAAACAAGAAACATAGTATAATTATATCAGTTGTGTATTTTCCACCAAGGTGTAATATTGAGTGTTATGAAGCTTATTTTGATATGTTTGAGATTTTTATGTTGGAAAATATGGATATTTTAATTTTAGGTGATTTTAACATTCCTTCTTATTTAAATGGTGATAATGAGAAAAGTATATTATTGCAAGAATTTCTTAATGTAAGTAATTTAAAACAGTTTAATGACATTTGTAATTTTATGGATAGGCGCCTGGATTTGGTTATATCAAACGTGGAGGTCTCCGATGTCAGCAGGTCGGACAGTGCACTTGTAAGGGAGGATCCCTATCACCCTGCACTTAAATTCTGTATACCTCTTAAAGGGACAGCATCCACTAAAAACATTAAAAAAACGTTTGCATACGACTACCCCAAAGGCGACTTTAGGCTTCTTTATGAATTGATAAAAGAGTGGGACTGGACGGACCTGCTGGCATGTGAAGACGTTGACGGTGGTATTGAGCTTTTCTATAATAGCATATATAGGTGCTTAGATGTGGCTATCCCTAAATATCAGGTAAAAAGCACTTCAAGTGGTCCCAAATTTCCTCCATGGTACTCTATGGACTTAATACGTAAAATTAGACACAAAAATAGATTATGTAAGAACATACGAAAAGGTAAAACACGCGTTACAAATTACAATATGTATACAGAGTTACGAAAAAACATTAAACAGCAAATCAAGTTAGAATATAAAAAATATAAAGAAACAATAGAGCTTAACATAAATTCGGATCCCACATCTTTCTGGTCTTTTATACAAAGCAAAAATAATCATAATGGTGTACCAGTAGAGATGGAATACAATAATCAATATTATAACAATGCCACTGATATAGCTAACGCTTTTGCACAATATTTTAAATCTGTTTTTAATGTGCCTGATCAAGCACGTTCTCATGCAAGGCCCCTAGATGGTGCATACTTTCATTTTTCTAAGATAAAGGAATCAACTGTTTTAAAACATATTAAAAAATTAAAGCCTAAAAAATCCACTGGCAGTGATAACATTCCGGCCTATATTTTTAAAGGCCTGGCTGAGTTTTTAGTAAAACCTTTGACCTACATTTTTAATCTAGCTTTAAAACAAAAAAATTTCCATCTGATTTGAAGTTAGCCGTTGTGACACCCATTTTTAAAAGTGGACACAAAAAAGAAATAATTAATTATCGGCCTATAAGTCTTATCAATGTTTTGGCAAAGATTTTTGAGATGATTTTGCATGAGGACCTGTTTGAGGGAATGTTGCCTAAGATCTCAGTTTTTCAGCATGCCTTTATACCAGACAAATCAACTGTCACCAATCTGTGTATTTTCTCGGAATATGTGGCTAAAGCCATTGATGAAGGCAAACAACTTGATGTAATATATTTTTAAAATATTTTTAAATATTTTTAATTTATTTCGATAAGTTTTGATACGTTTGGAATATTTTAATAAAACTCGGCATCTAGAATCTTTTTACCATAAGCTTTTTAGATCTGATATTATTTTTTATGTGTAAGCCAGAGGGGGCTGACTAAACAACTTAATTTTTTTCTAAAACTTCCCAACATTTTTTGTGCTACTCTGTATGTACCATCTAAGTAAACAAGTAAACTAATAATAATAATAATAATAATAATAATAATAATATCCGTTATTTCCACAAATCATTGTTACAACGACAAAGAACCGTCACTACAGAATAAAGCCATTCAACATGGCGCCGGATGTTGACGTTTGTGAAAAGTGCTCCGACAATTTTATAGTAAATACCAAGAAAATAGAATGTAGTGTATGTGCTAACAAGTACCATTTAGTCTGTGTAGGCGTAAAAGACACTTGGTTCAAGATTCTTGGAGAAAACGCAGGTTTTTATGGATCTGCGACAAATGTGACTTTAAAGATTCTGCGGCGAGATCTAGCGAAATAAAGCTACTTTACAAAGAAATAGAGTGCCTAAAACGAGAAAAAAGCTATGTGATAGGCTCATGGAAGAAATGGAATACTCCAATGGGCTTCAAAAATCCCTAATTAATAAATTTGAAGAACAATTAAATGAATTACAGGTAAAAAACCAGTTTTTGATTTCCCTGCCCCACTTCCGCCATTACAACATTCGAACACGGATGTTGCTACGCAAGTTCAAGGGCATCATTCAACTTCTGGTATGCAGTATGCCCCTTATGCACAGGCAACTAAACGTACACCGGCCAATGGTGGGTTGCCTAATGCAGCTGACACTGGCGCTTTGAAGCATCGGTCAGGTGTCAAATCAAATCAAAATTATGACAGCCCACCTCAAAAAGGTAAACAAAACAATGGTAAACAAGATATAAATCCTAATGCTGTTAGAGCAGCAATTCATGAGGCTCAATATACTAATAAAATGCGTGATCTGCAGAGTTTGAACAATAATTCAGGTGCTGAAAACTCTAGTTGGCAGCACATTCAGCGACGAAAAAACAGACGTTTTGTAGTGGGCCGAAATGAGGAGAATAACAGCGTCAAGGGAATACCAAAGTATACTTCACTCCATGTCACCAGGCTTCACCCAAGCACGAAGCCCGAGGATTTAAAAAGGTATTAATCAGCAAGTTTCCTGAAGTTGTGTGTGAAGAGCACACTTCCAAACATCCTGAGCTATATGCATCTATCAAAGTTACTATTAAACAAGAAAACTTCCGTGAAGCTTGGAAGCGAGAACTTTGGCCGAGTGGGGCGTTGGTTTCCAGGTTTTTAGTGAACAAGAGGGCACCACAACTAGTACAGGAGGGCCCTCCTCAAGAGTCAGTAACTTAGACAACCTAAGAGTCTATTACCAGAATGTGCGGGGTCTTCGTACTAAAATTGATGAATTTTATACCAGTGTCATTGCTGAAAATTATGATGCTATACTAATAACTGAAACATGGTTAAATGATAGCTTTCTGGACACAGAGTTGTTTGATGAAAGGTATGTGGTGATTAGAAGGGATCGTGATTGTAAGGCACCTGATGGAAGGGGGGTGGCGTTATGATAGCTGTAAGAAAACATTTTCAGGTAGAGCAGGTTTATTGTCAGTGCTCAGCTGTTTTACAATTAGTATTATTAAAGATTAAGTGTCACGGGCATATGTTTTATTTATCTTGTGTATATATTCCACCCGGCTCGAGTAATGATGTATATGCATCTTATTTTGATTCATTGGATGTTTTGCTCAAGGATAATGTACAAATTCTGATGGTGGGTGACTTCAACATACCTGAGTATGATATATCAGTCTGTGATCAAACCATTTTATTATCTCAATTTACATGTGTTAATAATCTTATGCAACATAATTTTATATCAAACAGGAAACAAAGAAAGTTGGATCTAGTTTTATCAAATATGCCTAAAATTATGGTCACTAAGTGTGAATCTCCATTAATTAGTAACGAAGACTGTTATCATCCTGCTCTGGATGTTGATGTCCAGTTTGTTGGGTGTACCCATAACACTATTAAATCTGTTTATGTTTATGACTTTGCCAGGGCTGATTTCCCTGCTTTTTATGATTTGGTTAAAAACTATAATTGGAATGACATTGAATGTATATCAGATCCAGAGACATCACTGTCTGAGTTTTATAGAATACTGTACTCATTTTTTGACAAAACGGTACCAGTTAAACAGACTTTTGATCGTAATAAAGACCTAAAATTTCCGCATTGGTTTTCTCTGGACCTGATACGTAAAATACGATTAAAAAATAGGCTGCATAGGGCGGGGGATTATTCACGAGAGTTTGAACAACTACGAAGATCTGTTAAGTATCAGACTAAACAGGAATTTCTGACATATCAAAGTTACATTGAGGAAAACGCGGATATGGATCCCAATAGTTTTTGGGGCTACATAACCTCAAAAACAAGGGGCTCTGGTGTACCAGAGGAGATAACTTTTGTAACGAAAAGTATACAGGTAGTTTTGAGGTAGCTAATGCTTTTGCTCAATATTTTTGTGGGGTGTTTGAACCTTCTGATCAGGACTCGAATGTATGTTTTGATAATTGCGGCAAATTTGATCTTCCAAGAGCAACTCTTGATGATGTCAGAAATAGCCTTAAAACATTAAAACCAAAAAAATCAGTTGGAACTGACAACATCCCGTCTTATATTCTTAAGGGCTGTGCAGATATTTTTGCAAAGCCTTTAGTACATATTTTTAATTTATCAATAAGTAGGGGAGTCTTTCCTGAGAAGTTAAAGGAAGCAGTGGTGATTCCTCTGCACAAGAAAGGAAGCACCTCTGAAGTTGAGAATTATAGAGGCATAACTATTTTAAATCCTATTGCCAAGACGTTTGAATACATACTCTGCAGTAACATATTTAATTTTGCTCAAGATAGAATTGTTAAACAGCAACACGGTTTTATTCGAGACAGGGCTACTGTATCGAACCTCTGTGTATTTAGTAATTTTGCTTCTAACGCAATCGATTCAAGAAGGCAAATGGATGTGATCTTTACGGATGCTGAGAAAGCATTTGACAAGGTCAGCCATAATCTTCTTTTAAATAAACTGATCAATCTAGGTTTTTCTAGAAGTGCTATATCCTTTTTACAGTCCTATCTCTCTAACAGACCTAGCTCTGTTCGAATTGGCAAAGAATTATCTGAAAAGTATGTTGCAACTTCTGGAGTTCCGCAGGGTAGTAATATTGCGCCACTGTTGTTTACAATTTTTGTGAATGATCTGCCGGAATGTGTTAAAAATTCTGAATGTCTCTTGTTCGCAGATGACTTTAAGATCTTTAAAGTGATCACTTTAGAGTCTGATTGCATGGCATTACAGGACGATTTGGATAGTGTAAGTCATTGGTTTTCTCTAAATAAAATGTCTTTAAATATTAATAAATGTTTTACCATGACGTTTACACGTCGAATTAACAATTTCAATTTTCAATATAAAATTAATGATGAGGTATTGACTGGGAGTGATCACTGTAAGGACCTTGGAGTCACATTTCAATCAAATTTAAAATTTAATCTACATTATCAGGCTATTTTAAATAAAGCATTTCGAATGTTGGGATTTATAATTAGAAATACTAAACATTTTCATAGAATTAGCACACTTGTTAAGTTGTATAATACATTTGTGAGACCCCATGTGGAGTATGCTTCAGTAATTTGGTCACCTACTGCTGAATGCAACAAAGATTTAATTGAAAGATTACAAAAAAAATTTTAAGATATCTTTTTACAAACAAAGTAGGAATTTTTGTGCCAGTTCTTTTCCACCACTAACTTTGGAAGACGAAATTATTTCTACTGCTAAAGGGAAGGCAGAACTATTTGCCAAACAATTTGCTGCCAATTCAACCCTTGACCCTCCCGTAAATCATCCAATTCCAACGGTTACCCCAGTTCCTCATAAAATGCCCGATATTATTTTTAAAGTAAAACACATTAAGCTATCCTTTCCTCCCTTAACACCAAGAAATCGTCTGGGCTGGACGGCATACCAGCAATCGTTTTAAAAAAATGTGCTCCAGAACTTGCACCAATCTTAACTCGGCTCTTTCGAATTTCTTACGACACAGGTATCTTTCCGGAGAGCTGGAAGGCTGCACGTGTTCAACCTATTCCCAAGAAAGGATCTAAATCGCTTCCATCTAACTATAGACCAATTTCAATTCTCTCAGTTCTTTGTAAAGTAATGGAAAAATTAATTAATTCACAAATTCTTAAGTACTTGGAAAAACACAAAATTTTGCACGACAGGCAGTATGGATTTCGCCACAAAAGATCTACAGCAGATCTTCTTTCCTTCGTATCACACTGTTGGAATAAGTCTCTTGAGTTTCTAGGTGAGTCCCAGATCGTTGCTCTTGATATATCCAAAGCTTTTGACCAGGTCTGGCATGCCGCACTTCTTAATAAACTTCCCTCCTATGGTCTTTCAACTAAACTCTGTACTTGGCTCTCTAGTTATCTATCTGATCGACGTATATCAGTTATTGTGGACGGCCATTCTTCAAGCTTTCACCAAATAAATGCTGGAGTCCCTCAGGGCTCAGTTCTGGCACCAACATTGTTTCTTCTTCACATCAACGACCTTCTCTCGTCCACAACTAATTCCATTCATAGTTTCGCCGACGATAGTACCCTTCACTCCAGTTTTCAGGTTCCTAAACCCATCACTAAACCTGACTTGGAAAATAAACGCAGAGCGATGCAGATATCTCTTTCTCAGGATCTTAATTTAATATTGGATTGGGGCGCCAAAAATCTCGTCCAATTTAATGCATCCAAAACACAGTCATGTTCCTTGTCGCGAAAGGAGTCATCAAATACTCATCCTCTACTTATGAGCGGCCAAGTTCTACAGAGCAAAGACACCTTCAATCTCGTGGGCGTCACATTTGAAAGTAACCTTAACTGGCATAAACACATTGTATCTATAGCCACGGCAGCTTCAAAAAGCTTGGATTTCTCTTTCGAGCTAAAAAGTATTTTTCCGCTTCTAATTTATACACTTTGTATGTTTCCCAAGTCCGACCTCCCTTGGAATATTGTTCTCATGTCTGGGGCATGGCGTCCCCAACAACCCTGAGCATTCTTGATTCTATTCAAAGAAGAGCTGTTCGTCTCATTAATGATCCTTCACTTACAGAAAGGCTTCCCTCTCTTGCCCATCGTCGGGCTGTGGGCGATTTATCGCTTTTTTATAGGTACTTCCATGGCTTCTGCTCTGAGGAATTGACCAGTATAGTTCCTCCACTCGCGGTTCCCAACAGAGAAACTCGTGGTTCCGCGCGTATGCATCCCTATACGGTACAACTGGACAGGCCCCGAACTTCTCACTTTGTTCGTTCTTTTATCCCTAGAGTTTCTAGATTGTGGAACCTGCTGCCCGCGGAGGTCTTTCCTTCCCCCAAATCTTCAAGTATTTAAGTCCCGTGTCAACAAACTCCCTCTTACCTCGCTTAAGACACCCACGGTACGTTAGTATTTAGGCTTTTAGCCTTCGTGGTTTGTCCAAAGATAAAAAAAAAAAAAAAAAAAAAACAATATAACGTGTACCCAGCATTTCCACTATTGGTGTCTTACAAGGATATGCTGACTACCTTTAACATACAGTCACTCTGTGTTAGACGAATGACTCAGTCACTAATATTTGTGTATTACATAATAAATAGCATAAAATACAGGGATTTTGCAATAATTAATTACATTAAATTTCATGTTCCTAAAATAAATTTAAGATTGGGTAAATATGACACATTTAAGACTGACATAACTAGTTCCTCCCCTTTAAACAGTTTGTTAAACACTTGCAACAGTGTTTTGTCCAATAATAACTGTGATATCTTTAACATTAATTTGAAAGAAATAAGGACACTACTAAATCCCTAGTCAGTTTGTTGTTGTACTTAAATTATTTGTTTTCTTTAGATATTTAGCACTTGTTATTTAGTTTGTAAGTATGTAGTCCCTTACATGTAATTACATTTATTTGTGTTTGTAAGGAGTACCAATAAATAAATAAATAAATAAATAAATAAATAAATAAATAAATATATACAGATTGTGAGAAGGCGTTTGACAAGGTGGATCACATCATATTGCTTAACAGGCTGATTGAGTATGGATTATCCGAATCAGCATATTTATTTTTAAAATCTTACCTAGAAGATAGAAAGCAAATGGTAAGAATTGGTAAATGCTTCTCATATAAGTTTACTGCCACCTCAGGGGTGCCACAAGGTAGCATTCTGGGCCCTCTTCTTTTTAGCTTATTTATCAATTCTTTGCCAGACTGCATACAAAATTCAACTGGGCTATTATTTGCAGATGATTTTAAGTTATTTAAAATTATAACATGTGCAGCAGATAGTGTAGAGCTGCAAAACGATTTAAACAGAGTGGTAGAATGGTTTAGTGAAAACAAAATGTCTTTAAATGTCACAAAGTGTTCAGTTATGACCTTTACAAGAAAAAATAACTATATTGTAAATAATTATATTGTTAATAATGTAAAAATTGATCGCAAAGATACAGTAAAGGACCTTGGTGTTCTCTTTCAATCAAATTTTAAATTTAATAGCCATTATGTCTCTGTTACGAACAAGGCTTATAAGTCTTTGGGGTTTGTTATAAGAAACAGTAAAGATTGGGATATAGCCACAGTTATAAGACTGTACAATGCCTTGGTGAGACCACATTTGGAATACGCCACACAAATATGGATGCCATCAGCAAAAACTCACATAGATCTTATAGAGAGAGTTCAGAAACGATTTCTTAGATACTTATATGTGAGAAAGAACAACCGATATCCATAATATGGTTTCATACAGGGCAATGTTAGATAGCTTTAATTTTAACACTCTAGTCCAAAGAAGAAACAAACAAGCTGTGATGTTTATATACAATGTGATTAATAATTTTAAGTATAAAAATTGTAATATTGTAGATTTTATACATTTTAAGGTGCCAAAGATAAACTTAAGAATTCTGAATAATGATGTTTTTAGTATAAGTCACAGTAGTATATCACCTGTTAATAACATGTTAATCCAGTGTAACAATTTAGCTAGGGAGCATAACTTTGATATATTTCACACAAAAAGCAAACAGTTGCAAGGAATGTTGTAAATTGTTTAGTTGGTGTGTCTTGTGTTGTATAGTTGTAAGTGTTATTTAGTTAGTAGGCAATTTTTCTCTTACCTGTAATTACCATTTCTGTAAAACTTGGTGTTTGTAAGAGTATCAATAAATAAATAAATAAATAAAATAAAATAAACATACACCTACGATATTTATACAGGATTTTTAAAAATCCTCCCAACAAACTGTAAAAATAAGAAAAAATATCATATGAACATATGTCCTAAAAGCCCTACTTTCGGAACTACAAAGTGTTAATATTTAAGAAAAATATTTTTTTTGTAATCATAACTTTTTATCAGTTTAGATATTAATAAAAAAGAGAGGACTTTTAAGCATCAAAAGATATATTTTAAAATATAGAAAAAAATAGTTTTTACCAGTGTTCAGTGGCGTAGCGTGCCTTGGAGGGGCTCCGTATCACAATTAGTTTAGGGGGCCCGAAAAAATATTTTTAAGACACCACACAAAATAAGAACAAAGGTCCCTGCTTTCCAAAAACATATTGTTTTTCTACACACATTTGGAGGACCCTATAGTCCCCACTTTCCCAAAATTTGAAGAGCAAAAAAAAGGTCTCCACTTTGCAAATACATTGTTTTTCTTATTTTTGAGCATTGCTTTACATATTTGGGGGCCCCTATACCCTGGGGGCCCTGTATCATTGATACGGCCGATACGGAGGTGGCTAACGCCCCTGCCAGGGTCGTCCGAATTATGCATTTTTGGAGTTGTGTCACTTTTCTTCCGGATTTATCATTTTATTTAAATTTATATATTTGTTTTTAATTTAGCTTCCAGTTATTAGCCTTCTAAAAATTGAGGACATTGGAAAGGTGTAGTTATCCATTTGGGAAAAAACACATTAAAATTAAAAAAAATGTAGTAAGGTAAGATGGGGTACCTTATATGTAGATATCTACTATATACAGGGGGATCAATCTTAAGTCGGAACTATTAGTAACTTCTATATTATTGAATATACGAAGTCGGATAAATTAGTGAAGTTGTATTTTTTCCGCAGATTAACATGCTGCTAACAGAAAAACAGTTGAACATCGGGTACTTTTTTAAATAATGCACCCTGTAAGTATATTATATCACCATTTGAAAGATCAATCAAAGAGTTTTAAACAGTCTACATGTAAGTCATATGACTGGAGTGCCTCAGGGCTCAGTTCTGGCACCAACATTGTTTCTTCTTCACATCAACGACCTTCTCTCGTCCACAACTAATTCCATTCATAGTTTCGCCGACGATAATACCCTTCACTCCAGTCTTCAGGTTCCTAAACCCATCACTAAACCTGGATTTAGAAAACAAACGCAGAGCGATGAAGATATCTCTTTCTCAGGATCTTAATTTAATATTTGGATTGGGGCGCCAAAAATCTCGTCCATTTTAATGCATCCAAAACTCAATCATGTTCCTTGTCGCGAAAAGAGTCATCAAATACCCATCCTCTACTTATGAGCGGCCAAGTTTTACAGAGCAAAGACACCTTTATTCTTGTGGGCGTCACATTGGAAAATAACCTTAACTGGCACAAACACATTGTATCTATAGCCACGGCAACTTCAAAAAAGCTTGGATTTTTCTTTCGAGCCAAAAAGTATTTTTCCCCTTCTAATTTATACACTTTGTATGTGTCCCAAATTCGACCTCCCTTGGAATATTGTTCTCATATCTGGGGCATGGCGTCCTCCACAACCCTAAGCATTCTTGATTCTATTCAAAGAAGAGCTATTCGTCTTATTAATGATCCTTCACTTACAAAAAGGCTTCCCTCTCTTGCTCATCGTCGGGCTGTGGGGGATTTATCGCTTTTTTATAGGTACTTCCATGGCTTTTGCTCTGAAGAATTGTCCAGTATAGTTCCTCCACTCACGGTTCCCAACAGAGAAACTCGTGGTTCCGCGCGTATGCATCCCTATACGGTCCAGCTGGACAGGCCCCTAACTTCCCACTTTGTTTGTTCTTTTATCCCTAGAGTTTCTAGATTGTGGAACCTGCTGCCCGCGGAGGTCTTTCCTTTCCCCCCCAAATCTTCAAGTGTTTAAGTCCCGTGTCAACCAACTCCCTCTTACCTCGCTTAAGACACCCACGGTACGTTAGTATTTAGGCTTTTAGCCTTCGTGGTTTGTCCAAAGATAAAAAAAAGAAGAATTATGTATTTTGTCAACCCAACAATGATAAACTTTAAAATTTTA
>JACEGR010012204.1:0-12284 GCA_014170235.1 Listronotus bonariensis | reverse complement strand
GGTAGAGATTCCAGCTCATGGGAACTTGCCTTAGAGATCTCTATTATGGCACTCTTTGACCCAGTAGGATAATCCAAAGGAGTAGTTTTTGACCCGTCGCGGTCGGGTTCGGGGAACATCGGCGCCCTTCGATCGACATATGATTTCACTGGCTGAAAATATAGAAAAAATTACCCATTAAACGTATGCTCGTCCCTATACGGTTCTCGTCACTTCAAACACGAATATATGCGTACGTACTGTCGAAAGCTCGTCGAATCTCGGTCTCTTCGCTATTTTACCGACCCATGTGCAGAGTGCCTAAAACGCCATTATAGAAATTATTGTTTCCGACAGTATGAGCAATAATTTCCATTAAAGCATCCTCTTCAAGTCGGCGCCTAAACGGTCTTTTTCCTTCAGCTGGTCATCCATACAAAATATAGCTATAAACTTAATAAATACCTCTTGTCAATATATCGGTTCATATTATATATGTCAGGAAATATTATTTATATTTAAATAATTCAAGAAAAATGGTTATGGATAATAGTTATGCTTATTAATACCGACGGCGTTCGCATATAGGAAGTGTTTGCACATTATTACTCGCTCTATAACACATCTTGACGACATTATTTAAATAAATCAACATAAAATGGCAAGTTTTGGCTCTCTTGGAGCTATATTCACACGGTGTATAAACGTAGTATAAACTAGAACTAGTTTTTAAAGCTTTTTGCTCGTTTTGATTTTAACTGTAAAATCGCGCCGGCCAGCTACATATAAAGTTGCACGTTTTTACGGAAGGTATTAGAGAAGTTCAGAAATCTTACGTTAAATTTGCGTAATTTTTGCTACCCACCAAAAAAAATGTTTTTGGTTGAGAGTTGAAGAACTTTACACTGTTCTCCGTTTTTTTAGCTTCTTTAATAGTGCCTTGGCCAGTAATAAATGGACTTTATGATAAGAACCCTTTTAGAACATTTTTAGAGGTGTTCCCTTTAACCAGTCTATCATGAATATTCATACAGCTATTTATAGAAGTTGCGCTTTAACCCAGCCTGGCAATGTCAAATGTTTCGGGTGTCGGACTGAGCAAACGCGTCACTTTTTATTAGACAAGTTTACCACAATGTTTTATATGCAAATTTTAAACATTCTGCCAAAAATGGTAAGAGTTAAAGTCGTGAAACCATAAGGCTCAAAAACATGGTTCAGGTATCGGACTAGGCGGATCACGTGACTGTAACCCTTACGATTTTTGGCAGAATGCTTAAAATTGCATGTAAAACATTTTGTTGAACTTGTCCGACAAAAATGACGCGTTTGCCCGGTCCGACATCCAAAATATTTGACATTAACAGGCTAGGTTAAAGCACAGCTTTCATATATTGCGGTATGAATATTCGTGGTAGACTCGTCAAAAGGAATCCCCTAAAAAGGTTTTAAAAGTGTTATTATCATAAAGTCTATTTTATTACTTTTTTTTGATGTTTTTCATCTACAGGATGTTTTAAAATTCAGTGCAAATATTTTACGGGCATATACTAAAAAGGTTTTTTTTCAATAAATGTGTGTCCACAAATGCATCCCTTCCAAGCTTTAGCCAAGTTGCTCAAAAAAAATCAAATATGTTGAAGTCTGTCTACATTTTTGCATTAAATCTCACAAAAATTTGCATAACCCAGTCACTTTCAGCAGTGTACTTTTGCTTGATAAATTGGGGGAGGAGTAAACGCGTGGGCTGCGCGTGTGCTGTGCCAAAGAATACCAATCCATAGAACCTCACAAGTGAGATTTCAGCGTACCCTAAAATTTTAGTACCTACCCTGACCAACAAATGGCGAAAGTAGTACCATGTCGCTTTGCTAATACGATTACCATCAGAAATTTATAGCAGTCGCTGACGAGCAGTCGGCCCGATCAGTTGGAGTGAGGATATACGCAAAATTTAATAAAAATAAAATCCCCGATAAATGGTAGTATCCATAAGATTATTAAATTTATGATTTCAGAATAGGATATAACAATGGGTTTTTGACAAAACATCGTAAGCGACATTCGTCAGTTTTACGGGAAACATTTTTTTTCATTGAGTTATTTTTAAAACAAAGTTGGTAATTTTTTGTACATACATTAGTGCACGGCTTTATTTCAGATGAAGATATGTTCTATATTGGTTCGGCGGTTCATTTAATTAATGGTAGTTATTTGGGTACACGCCAAAAAATATATTAAACGTACCAAGAAACCAAAAAAAATAAAAAGCAAGTAAATAGAGAACTATAAATCGACGTTTTGGTGGCAAGTCTGCCACCGTTGTCAAGATAAATTAAATAAAAATAAAAAATTTAAAAATTACCTATTATTTAGGTTTAGAATTTTAAAATTTTTAGCTTTTTTTTAAGAGATTCTGAAAATTTTGACATTAAATGTCAAATATGTTTGTTTTGTAATTCAAATTAGGAAGAAATCTAAAATAAAAACATTCAGATCTTGGTTTTTCTTTAAAAATAACGTGATGGGAAGTAAAAATCGTTTCCCGTAAAATTGGCGAATGTCGCTTACTATGTTTTGTAAAAACGCATAGATATATCCTATTCTGAAATCATCAATTTAATAATCTTATGGATACTGGGTCCATTTATTGGCGATTTTATTTTTATTAAATTTTGCGTATATCTTCACTCCTAACTGATCGGGCCGACTGCTCGTCAGCGACTGCTATCAATTTCTGATGGTAATCCTATTAGCAAAGCGACATCGTACTACTTTCGCCATCTGTTGGTCAGGGTAGGTACTGAAATTTTAGGGTACGCTGAAATCTCACTTGTGGAGTTCTATGGATGGTATTCTTTGGCTGTGCGTGGGCTGGGTTCAATTTGCGGCGGGCCTAAGGTAGGTAACTTTTTTTTTAATACTTGTACGACTTTTATGAATATTACTGTACTCAAATTACACTGGAAACAAAGTTTGTATTGCACAGACTCCCCCGCGTAAAAATAATCTGCTAAACCTCCCTAATCTATTATCAGAAAGTTAGCTTATCAACAACTTATCTGCAGGATTGAAAAATTATCCATTAATTTTAACGTTAATTATTATTCATCTATTAATTAATAATCGAAAAGAAGAAAGTTTCTCACGATCAACTTGAGAGAAGTTAAGAAATTAAAAAAAAAAAGTATTTGTTTGTTGCCTTTTTAATTTGCTCCTTATTAGGTTTGTAGTTTGTCACATAATTAGACGTTTTTAAACACTTAGGAGATAATTGGGGAAATTAATGGTATTTACAGTTTTTGTGGGAGCAAGGAGTAATAAGAAAGTGTAATAAATCTTTTAGTCCAAGAGCCCGTGAGCGGCAGACCTTCGTCATTTTGTAAAAGCTGAAAGTTTGTCAGCACATGCTCTAACCTAGGTAGAAGCGATGGTAGACTATGAAGTTTGACTCATAGTGGCTTTGGCAGGTACCAGGTACCAAAGGTTAATTAATTAAAACTTAGGTTTTGTCATTTTGTACAAGCTAAATTTTACATTATGTTACTTGGGTACCTATTAGAAAATATTTCCTTAGTCGCCAGACAGTTTTGACACTTCCAATCCATTGACAGACAAATATTTTGGGGTGGTCCAATAGTCATAAAGTATTATATGAGATTTGTAGGGTTTTCGAATGAGAATGTCCTAAAAATATTTTGATGTATACAGAGTGTCCAAAAAAAGTTATGGCTTTAATTTTAATTTAAAAAAAATGTTTTTTGAACACTCTGTATACATCAAAATAATTTAAGTACATGCCCATTTAAAAAATCTACATCTCCTATATAAGACTTTTTGTCATATCTTGTTAAATATCAAAAATATTGTACATGGTCGGACCATTGAGTCACTCGAAAATGTTTGTCTGCCAAGGGGTTGGAACTGTCAGAACTGTCTGCCGATTGGAAAAATATCTTCTAAGAGTTACCCAAGTTACATGTATAAAATTCAGCTTGTACAAAATAACGAAGTTTTTGTTTTAATTTAATAACCTTTGGTACCTGGTACCTGCCAAAGCTACTATGAGTCAAACTTTACAATCTACCATTACTTCTACCTATGTTGAGAGCATGCATTGATAAAGTTCTAGCTTTTACAAAATGACGAAGGTTTGCCGGTCACAGATCTATAAATCTGTTTGCAAATATTTCCCTGGAATCCCTATTTTCCGCCAAACCGATCTTCTCAGCAATGAACTTGACCGTGAATAAAGAAAATAAAGACAGTGCGAAACGGTGGTTCACTGCACTGGATATGTGTGCATATTGTTTGTTTACCTACTCGTTTTATTGGCGTTAACTCTCTTACTCATAATAACTCGTATTTTCTTTAGTTAAGTTGGATTTACAGCTAAACGAGATCGAGTTACAAAAATTCACATTTTGTAAGTAAAATATCGAAAAAAACACACATGATTATAGGCGTGTACAATATTTTTGTTATTTAACAAGATATGACAAAAAGTCTTATATAAGAGATGTAGATTTTTTAAATAGGCATGTACTTAAAATATTTTGATGTATACAGAGTGTTCCAAAACATTTTTTTTTAAATTAACCTTAAAGCAATAACTTTTTTGGACACTCTGTATACATCAAAATATTTTTAGGACATTCTCATTTGAAAACCCTAAAAATCTCATATAACACTTTTTGTTATATCTTGTCAAATAACAGAAATATTGGTCTTTATCGGACTATTGGACCACCCCAAAATATTTGTCTGTCAATGGGTTGGAAATGTCAAAACTGTCTGGCGACTAAGGAAATATCTTCTAATAGGTACCCAAGAAACATAATGTAAAATTTAGCTTCTACAAAATGACAAAACCTAAGTTTTAATTTATTAACCTTTGGTACCTGATACCTGCCAAAGCCACAATGAGTCAAAGTTCATAGTCTACCATCGCTTCTACCTATGTTGGGAGCATGTGCTGACAAACTTTCAGCTTTTACAAAATGACGAAAGACTATTATTATTGTGCAAAATTTGGATTTTAAAAATTTTGGTAAAGGCAAAGCGTTTAATTTTAAAATTATCTTATTAAGCCTGGGCTTGTTATAAAATGGACTTTATGATAATAACCGTTTTAAAACATATTTAGGGGATTCCTTTTACAAGTCCACTACTAATATGCATACCGCAATATACAGGGTGATTTAAAAATCGATCACGAAACTTAAGGGGATGATTCTACTTGACAAAATAAGGGTAGAGCTTTATATACATTATTTTCCAAATGTCATTCGTTTTCGAGTTACAAGCCGTCAAAGTTTAATTTTTATTTCGGTTTTTTCGCCATAGTGCATTTATTTTTCAACCAATCCAGTTAATATTTGGCACAGAAACCGAACTT
The DNA here is from genome assembly GCA_014170235.1 of Listronotus bonariensis. Lineage (NCBI taxonomy): Eukaryota > Metazoa > Arthropoda > Insecta > Coleoptera > Curculionidae > Listronotus > Listronotus bonariensis. The sequence continues at coordinate 6,907 of JACEGR010012204.1, read as the reverse complement.
TTCAGATTCAAAAATTTTAAGACAAAAGTACTTTTCTTAAATACCGCCCGAGGGCACTTTACCTAAAACTTAAAATTTTTTACATCATAACTTTTTTATTTTGACTGATATCGCAAAGCTAGGGGTGCCATTTTATAGACAATTAAAAACTTAAAAAATAAGGTACTCTTTATTAAAGTCGATAAACCTTACCGTTTAGGCACCAATAGACATCAAAGTTTTCATCAATTTCAATTAAATTACCTACATACATACAGGGTATCCAGTAACTCAACCGACAAACTTTACGGGGCGATTCAACAACAGAAAATAAAAAAAAACTTCTTATAAACATATGTCCTAAACGTCTTAGTTTTTGAACTACGGGGTGTTAAAAATTTAAAAAAATCCGGTGTCCCATTTTTTAAATAAAAAAACAAACATAAAAATCCTTATTTTGCGTTTGCTTATTAACCATACTTTTTAAAAAAAAAATACCAATTATTAATATTTAATTAGGATTAGCCCTAAGAGTAACCAATATCATCTAAATTTCATTAATCTCACTCTCAGTTTACTTACCATAATCCATAGTTACTTCAAAAAAGCTTGGATTTCTCTTTCGAGCAAAAAGTATTTTTCCGCTTCTAATTTATACACTTTATATGTGTCCCAAATCCGACCTGCCTTGGAATATTGTTCCCATATCTGGGGCATGGCGTCCCCCACAACCCTAAGCATTCTTGATTCTATTCAAAGAAGAGCTATTCGTCTCATTAATGATCCTGCACTTACAGAAAGGCTTACCTCTCTTGCCCATCGTCGGGCTGTGGGGATTTATCGCTTTTTTATAGGTACTTCCATGGCTTCTGCTCTGAAGAATTGTCCAGTATAGTTCCTTCACTCACGGTTCCCAACAGAGAAACTCGTGGTTCCGCGCGTATGCATCCCTATACGGTCCAACTGGATAGGCCCCGAACTTCTCACTTTGTTCGTTCTTTTATCACTAGAGTATCTAGATTTTAATAAAAAAAAAACAAACATGAAAATCCTTATTTTGCGTTTGCTTATTAACCATACTTTTTAAAAGAAAAATACCAATTATTAATATTTAATTAGGATTAGCCCTAAGAGTAGCCAATATCATCTAAATTTCATTAATCTCACTCTCAGTTTACTTACCGTAATCCATAGTTACTAACCAAAAATAATTATTTTTTAGATTATCCAAAGCTCTAAAAATAGCCTTTTTCTCCAAATTAACCTGACTAATGTGTCTAATGAATAATAAACATTTTTGTAAGAGCCAGTTTGACTGATTGGCATATAACTAAATATTTTTCTAAATTTTTAAACTGATCTGATTGATTGGTATTTTTAACCAATGAAAAACGATTTAAAAATACAGCTAGCATGGAATTTTTGGAAAATTATATTTTATTTTTAGGTTTTTTAAAAATACTTTTTAAGAATTTTTTCCAAGGTACCGTCTTTAGCTTTAAAATAAAAAATTGTCTTAAGTCTACATATTTGCTTTCACTCAAGACGTTGTGAGCATATAACGAAAAGAATTCAATTTTTTTTTATTTTTAATTCCTATTATATTTTGTGCTCCAGTTAAAGACCTCTTATTTGTGTTATAACTTTAAAATAAATATCAATGGAATAATATAGTTACACCACTAAATTCTACGTAAAAATCCCGAAAACTTCTCTATTACTACGTTTATATCAAATAGCTCAAGCTGGCTTGAAAACAAAGCGGTTTTGAAGCGATTTTCAAGTCTACGTGTTTATTTCGGTGGCTTGAAAGTCGATTGAAAATCGAGGTCAAGCACATTTCAGGCCATCGTCGTACTCATGCGGCAGGTTTGCATCCAACTTCACAGTAGACATCAAATGAAAAACAAACCTCACTTTTTAATTTGTCCCGTTTTGTGTGCTGTTGTTGGTGTGAGCGTGTTTTAAAGTTTTTTCACCGGTTTTTCCACTCATATTTTGTATAAAAATATCAAAATGCTATATGAAATTGACACTGATGACGTTCGAGGAAGCATTCATCTGAAGTTAGGCAGTTATTAAGCCCGCTTGTATCGTTTATATCGTGTTTCTAATCGGCTTCAGTGAAGTCAACCCTACTTATTTTCAGGCTTGACTTGAACGATTCAAGTCACTTTCAAGCGCGTTTACATCGCTTTTTTCAAACCACTTTTAAAAGCCGCTTTAACTCAAGCTAGCTTCAACTATCCGATTCAATTTCAATCTCTAATATCAAACGAGCTACAAGTGCCTGGCCAAATTGTCAAAATTAAAAAACACTTTGTATCTTCAAAACGAATCAAGTTAGCCATGATTTACTTTCACCATTGAACTTGTTTCAAAAATTGAAATCGAGATTGTCCAATCGAACCTACCCAGCAAACACTATTTGCCGGCAATGTACATTTTTCATATTGGCATTGATGGTAAAGCATTGGCAATTGGTGGCAATATTATGCCAACATCTTATACGCATTAAAAAGTCAACCCTAAATAAACACTTAATTGCCAATAAATTTTACATGCAGGCGAATTGCCGGCAAGCATACAAAAATGGCGGCATACCAATCCTGATTAAATAAAGCACGCGTTTTTGTTGCAGGCAAATAATATTGGATTTTTGAAGGCAAACCTTCAACGCATATTCATACTTTTAAACCATATTATTAACATTGGTATTTAACTAACATTAAACCAATTTTTTTGATCTGTTTTATTTATAATGGCAGCTAAACAACATTATTTTATGTTTTTACATAATTTAAAGGAAATGGCCTTTTCATAACATTTTATTGTTAAAAATCATGCTAATAAAAATTAGGCCAAACAAAATGTTTATTATGTATTTTGGAGCGAATAAAAATAAAATGATGGTAAAATTAGCTACGTTAATTTTGAAGGTGACCGCTTTGTGCATTTGTTTTCTACGTGGTTTTCTAGCTTTTTAGTTTCTTTTTTAAAGAAAAGAGTTTTTTAATAGACATAATTAAATGTATTCATTACCTAATAAGTGTGTGTTGTGTGATTAATTGGTGATGGCTAGTCGAGAAGGCAAGATATTCAAGTAGACTGTTAGGAGCTGTAAACATTTTGTTTAAAACTTTATTAAAAGTTTTAAAGACGTGTTAATAAAAATATTATATATATATATATATATATATATATATATATATATTTAATAGTTTTTTGACATACCGATAGATGGCGTAATGGACAATAAACTACTACGTTTCTGCAATATCTTCGCTTTTTATCGTCTAAACCGTACCTATTAGACAAAAATAATTCGAGAGCGGTCTGCGGTAGGTGATCTCACTTAGCTTTGAAAGAAATATCTTCGGCTAGTGTAAAAATCTGCATCTCCAAGTTAGACAGTGTTCCGAGAGATAGTACTTTGCATTGCAAGAAAATTGCATGCAGTAAGGAGTTTTTTCAAATAAAATATCGCATCATTTTAGCTTTAAAAAAGTATATGCGACAATTTTCGTCAATAAGACGTCAGCTTGCTGCTTGGGAGTATCTGCATTTGCCCACTTTCGTGTCTTTTTTTTTTTTTTTTGCCAATAACTTATTAATGATGGATGCCATCATCTTAAACGCATTTTTTGCCAATAACTTATTAATGACGGATGCCATTACTTTATCTGCAACATGTGGCCTAATAACGGCCAATTGCCCACTTTCGCGTCTTTTTGATACCTTTTTGCCAATGCCTTGCCATTAAAGAGTGTTGGCAATGCCAGTAAATTAAATGTACAACGCCGGAAAAAAATAATATATGGGTATCTCTTTTAGTTTTCGCTATACCCTGCAAGGTCAATGAAAAGACTCCACCTCTGTACATAGGTATAAAAAAATAAATACAATAAAAAAATCTGAAAAATCTCTAAAATACGCATCAATATAATAAAAGTATATTTATTTAAGTGTTAGCCTTCACGCGGGTATTCAGCCATTTTTCATACAAAGTCTTTACAAGTGAAATAATGACTTCAGCCTTGTTTTTCTATAGATAACTATTTTTTTTTATACGGAGTATGTAAACATGACCTTAATAAATTTCTTTCGTTGTAATTAAGTTTTATTTAGAAATATGGTGTAACAATGAGTAAAAACGGATAATATTGTGAGATGAGATTATACAAGGTATCCGGTAAGCACCTCCTAATCTTTCAGGGGGTATATACGGGGGTCAAAATAATATCAGTATTGTATACATTTTTTTTTAATGTTTCCTAACGAAGATACAGGGCCTCAAAAGCATTCTTGATTTTGGTATTTTTACTTTTAAACCACCTTGTATATGAAAAAAATTTAGAGGAGCTTATTGGGGACAGACGCAGTCAGGCTTAGAAATTAGTGTGAGGAACTGAGTAATGCATGAAGAATACTATGGTCTGTCAAATTATGAATGGAATTGATTGTAAAAGAAAGATGGTCGTTGATAAAAAGGAAACAGAGTTGGTCCACATTTGATCCCTGAATACATTGAATGTTAAATATTCTTCTTTTTCTTAAATTTGTTATAGATCTATTAATCGGTTAGTTCCATGTTTGGAGATTTTTTAAGAGATGGATTGTCTTTATCTCTTTAGTGAACTTTTCTGTGGACGCTTGCCAAGCTGTAGTCCTTTCTACAATTATGTTTTTTCCAACCCCATTAATTTCATAGTTTTTATGCGGTTGTACCATTTTCTACCACTTTCTTTGTCTGCCAGACCTGATTAACGCATTGAAGATAATAATGTGTTTTTCATCTTAGATCCTAAAGAGAGAGCAAAGAAACTTCTAACCTTACTCTTGTGGTATTTGTTCAATTAATTTCATCTAATTTAATAAAATAGACACAATAATACCTCAAACCACTAAAGAAACACTATCAACGTATTTTCGCAATATTTAGGGTTATTTTATTTCCTAATATTTCTTTTTTAATCGGATTATGTTTATCCAGTTAATTGAATCGGATTTAGTATACATACTCAATGATATGGGATTCATATAGAAACTTAAGGAAATTTTTCCACCATTGTACAAAGAACTGGAAGAAGCGAGGTGGGTCTGCGGTTACAAGAAAGAGTTTAGGATGATTGAATAGGTAAATCACGTGCAGCCTTTTGCCTCTCCGAAAAAAATTAACTTTTAATAAGACGTTTTAAAAAAGGCGAGTCAAAGTGGGTGCATGTTCGGGATCACCTTTTTTAAGACGATCATGGTATATCATCCACCCCAGACAATTTTTTAGTGTTAAGAGAAGAAAAATACGCTTGATCTATTTAATATGGATGTCGGACATTTTATTTGAAACTGGGGTAAGTGTTGGAAATTAAATTATGTGTCGGAGGTTCAGGGGCAAACTAGGAAGCAATAGTTTAGCCCAAAGTCGATTGATGAGATAAGGTCACGACATTCGCCATATTGACTAGCGCGGCTGTGACGTCAAGTCGGGCCATTTTCGGCCATGTTTGATTTTAGGCAGATCAGTGGCGTAGAATTAAGGAGAAAACAAAAAAGAACTGTATGCTGTAAACAAAATTTATTGGATTATTTTAATAGGCATAACCTAAAACAAAAACATAAATGTGGTTTAAATATTGAAAATTAAAAATTATCAAAGCGACGACAGGACGATGAGGTACCTGGCAGAGCAAAACATTTTCCATGGTTCCGTAAGTCAAAAACCATTTTAAAAACTTTGTATACAAGGTATCCGCTAATGAATGGTACACAGAAAAACCACAGATTCCTTATGCTAAAATATTTAGATTTAACCGAGCATACCCAATATCCAAAAGTTTATAATAAGGAAGATACGGGGGTGTCATAGTAAAAAGAAAAGTAAATTTATTTCGATAATTGTTCCCCCTTTCTAAATATCTTAATAAAACGGTATCTCGGGGTTTTTAAACAATAGCTTTTCAGATCGAATATTAGTTTTTGTGTGTAGACTAGAGAGTGATGGGTACACTAAAATTCTCAAAAACTACCCAATTTTTTGTAACTACTCTGTATGTATGTAAACTAGTAAGCTTTTCTATGCTTTCTGCACAAAAAAGGTATACTTAGTAAGAATCGGTCTTGACAACCGTTTTTAAGGTATTCACGTTTTAGTTGTTCAGTGCACCCGAAAGTAAGTATGTACCTTCAATAACATCGTATTAGCTATAATTACAACTGCTCAGATTAAATAGCTGATAGCTAAAAACTCCTGGATACCGAATTTTATTAAAATGTTTAAAACATATCAGAAATTATCGAAATGCATAAATAAAAAATATTTATATCCCTTTAACACCCCGTATCTTCCTTATCATTAACTTTTGGATATAAGTATGTTTGTTTAAATCCTAAATGGATATTTTCGCATAAGAAATCTGTGGTTTTTCTGTGTACCATTAATTAGCGGACACTCATCAGTATCATATGTATATAAAAACACGAATGACTGAAAACTATTTGACTAAACACTATCAAAATCTCTAAAATAAAACGAGTCCGAACCAATAATATGTGAAGTCTCTAAACTAACCAAAAACATTAACAACTGGAAATCCTTGCAAAATATACAATCAAACTGAAAATGGAAAATTTCCACAGTTTTTACCAAAGAAAGCTTCGACAAGGCACGACTCTGTCATCAGCTGATAATGCTACCAACTTTGAACAGAACTGCCAACCGAAATCGTAATTCTCTCACCCTCACGTCCCTGACAAAATCTATCCCCGGTCTTGCTTATGTCTAAACCCCTTCTCATAAAGAAACTCTGGTTTAGCCTTTTCCTTGGAAAATTGCATCTTCAAACGTTAGGGGTGAAAAAACAATTGATACAAAAGTTATGACTTTTTTTTATAACACTATATTACACTATAATATCTGGATATTCGGTTA
>JACEGR010012203.1:0-12288 GCA_014170235.1 Listronotus bonariensis | reverse complement strand
TCCCCAGGCCCGAGGCCGTAGGCGACCGCCTACACCGCCTACGCCTATCTACGCTACTGAATATAAATAAAAATACCTTATTATTACAGGTATTGCCAAAAATAGGTAAATACACACCCTGTATAATATGCAAAATAAATAAAAGGATTTAAGGAAATGACAGGAATTTGCCAAATAGGTTTTTAATATATTATTATTAAAAAATAAGATGTTCCTTTTGTGAAAGCTAATAACAGCATTTTGCCAATTCAAACTAATTATAAGAGAGCGAAAACACTTATTAGAATCCCATTAATTTTGCCATTTAAACTTGTGCAACCAAAAAACACTTTTCAGTATTTGTTAATGTATATATTTTTATTTATAATAATTATAGAAATAAAACTAAAATTATAGGAAAATTAAAATTTTACTAACTACCAAAAATAACATTACTAAACAATTTTATCTCTTTGCTCAAAGGCTCTAGACAATAATGTATCTAGAATGACATATTTTAAATAATAATATGTTTATTATATAATAGACCTTAAGTCAAATGCAAAATTTTGTCAGATATTGCCTCTCAGTTCATAATTTGTAAAATGCTTCAACAGGGTTTAACATGAATCATTGTGAGCGTCAGCTGCGTTTCCGATGGTGGAATTGTACAGGGTGCTCCAGAAAAAGATTAATATTAGGCTTGTGCTTTTTAAATAAAGCACCCTGTATATTAGTTAATTTTTGGATTGTAGGAGTAAAAATAATGTAAGTTTTATCAGCGATCCCTATGCCAGAACTGAATTTTCAAGATATTTGGGATTTTTCAAAAATCATGACAAAAACAAAAAATTTGAATATATCCTACCCTATTTATGCTTGAATTTGTATGATATGTTAAGTTGCTAAAAATTAAGTGTAAAATTACATACATATGTACATTTAAATGTTTTACTAGATATTACACAGGGTTTCCAGCAGAAATAATGCGAATATTCGCATCCGCTTCCGCATATGCGAAACATCCGCTTCGATTTAGACATCCGCATCTGCATCCGCATCAGTATAAATCGATGCGAAGCTGATGAGGATGAGTAGCAGGTTCACAAGAAAGAAAGAACGGGCCCGGCGAGTGGCGCATGTCGACCGCACGTGTTGATTAGCCAATCAAAAAGCAATAATTTTGTTTTGGACTTCAGTAAATTGGTGACGATGACGCGTCTTGCTATTGTTTGTAATACAAACAAGGACTTGATATAACTGTCTTTTTTTACCCTACCCACACTTAAGTTTTTGTACGATCCGCATCCGCGGATATGAGCCTTTAAAATCCGTATCCGCAACATCCCTGGTTTCCAGTAATTAATAAAAATGTATTTTATGTTTTTTTCTTAAAACGTAAACGTACTTTTCAAGTTATTCGCAATTTAAAGTAATAATTTTACGACAAAAAAATGACGTTTTTAATGGGGTTTTCGCGAATAACTCGAAACTTATGCATTTTAATAAAAAGCTGTTGAAAGAAAAGTTGTAGGTTTTAAAAAGATAAAAAAATTGGTTTATTGTAATTTTTGTCCAACCAATACGAACATAGATACGGAGTGTTAATGGTTAGCTTTTTTCCTCAAATGTAGACCTCAATAAGGCCTTTTTTAAGAAGTTTCTAGCGTAAAAATTGCGTGAGTTGATAAAAATAAGGTCAGTATTTAATTTTTTCTACGATAAAATCAATTAAGACAAGCTCCTAACTACGCCATAATTAAAATTGACGTGTACCCTTTTGCAGTTTTTTTCCATACAGGTATTAATAATAAATCCAAGAAGTGTGACTAATTTTAAATGCTTAATTTTATAAAAAAATTAAGCTTAAAGTAAAAAACAATTTTTTACAATTTTATATTTTTCACCCTTTTTTCTAAATAACCCCGAAAATACTAAAAAAATTAAAAAATATGGAGTGTTAAATTGCTGGTTTTTTTAATGACTAAAATTTTTCTTTGCGTAGGTTTTCTGTACAGTGAATATTTGGCGAGATGAAGTCCTTTAAAACCATCTATTTACGGACGAGCACCACCCTTTTTGAGCCCTTTAAACTCACCCAATTTAAGAAGCAGGGAATTCTGAGAAATTTTTCTTAAAAAGCCTTGTAGATACGTTAAAAAACCAATCAATTTTTCAGAGAAAAATTCGAATAGGCCACTTCGGAGCATAAAAATCTACATACTATTTTTGAAATTAGGAATTTTATATTGATAGAACTTCTAGGACGTATAACTAATACATGTATTAAGAGAATTGTAAAAGATTAAAGTTCAGCTTTAATTAAAGGGGTAGTTAAAGGATTTTTTCGTAGAAATAATTAGTTACTGACCTTATTTTTCTTATAACTTACTCAACTTTTACCGCTGAAGACTTCCTTTTTTAAAATAAAAAATATAATTATGTTCTTAAAAAGGTAAAATATTTTTTTTGAAAAATGCAGCATTTTCCCGTTATTTGACTTTAAATCTAATAAATTTTGCAATTGACGAAAAAAGGTAACAACACATTTCAACAACAACCCACATTTTTGGCTCTTTACAGTTTTTTTGAATAAATGCATACTTTTAGAGTTATTTAAGAAAAACACATTAAACTGTCGATTTTTTGTCAAAAAATTGTTACTTTTAATCGCAAATAACTTAAAAAATATTAGTGTTTTGAAAAAATGTATTGAATATTTTTTGCTAAGAATCACTTTGTGATTATCAATAATTATACGTTAAACAATATGAAACGCCGGAGTTCGTAAACAACCTTTTATTTAATAGACCTATCGTATACAAAACTAAATTCTTAAATTTTCTACTAATTCTTCTGACGTTTCTTTTTTATCAAAGTCAAAAACTATATATTATTATGTTTGTCAAAGTCAAATTTAATGTCTATCCCCCTAAAATCGGAATTTTATCGTCATAATCGGACCTTTTTAATATATTTTGAACATCCTCCCCGGCCGGCTCAATTTCTAACGGATAAAGTAACTGGATGGGTCTTCTAAGGGTAGTTCCATTACTTATTCGAATTTGACAGGCTCTTACTCGTCCATCTCTTCCAATGTAAACTTCTTCTATCCTTACAAGTTTCCACTGCTGACGCGGTACTCTTTCATCATGTAATAAAGCAACATCTCCTATCTTAAAGGCTTTTTGCTGGGAAGGCTTTTTATTATAATGTGCCGATCTTAATTGCTGAAGATAGTTCACAACCCATATCTTCCAAAATGTTCTGATTATGCGCGTTCTACTATCCCACAGTTTTAATACATTATTTTTCTCTAAAACTTTTTGATTGATATCCAGGCTTAATAAATTGTTATTATTTCCAATTAAAAAATGGTTCGGCGTTAAGATAACATTCTCCGGATCGTTGTCAATATAAGTAAGTGGGCGAGAATTAACGATGGCTTCAGCTTCCACTAACGTTGTTTGTAGTTCATCATAAGTCATCATTGATTTTCCAAGGATCACTTTTAGGGCATTTTTGACGGTTTTTACCATTCTTTCCCAGAATCCACCCCACCATTCAGCTCTCTCGACTATAAATTTCCATTCTATTTGTAATTTTGAAAGAACATCTTGAACTTCTTTGTCATTTAAATAGCCAGCAAGCATTTGAAGATCTTTGAAAGCTCTTTTAAATGTCTTGGCATTATCTGAGTAAATTATGCTCGGTAGTCCTCTTCTTGCAAAAAATCGTCGTAGGGCTCGTATACAGCTCTCATTTGATAGATCAGGTACAAGCTCCAAGTGTACTGCACGAACTACTGCACATGTAAGTAACATGATATAAACTTTTCTTCTTTGTTGGTCGTTGTTAACAATATATAAGGGGCCAGCAAAATCCACACCAGTGACCTTGAAGGGATTCGCCATATTAATACGATCTTTGGGAAGTGGTGCAAACTGTTGATTTCCAGCTTTTCCTTTCAGTTTTTTACATGTCACACATTTGTTTAGGACATGTTTTATTCTTTGTCGGCCTTGTATCATCCAGAATGTTTTTCGTAATTGCGCTAGTGTTGCATTAACACCACCATGTGCCATACAGCAATGACAACTCCAAATTATCAAGTCACCAAAATGTGACTTTTTCGGTAACAACATTGGATATTTGGTATCGTATATTAATGCCGATTCTTGAAGACGACCACCAATTCGTAAAATTCCATCATCATCTAAATGTGGACTTAAAGAAAGTATTTTCGATGTTGGATTAATTGTCCTGTCCTTCTGGAGACTTTTTATTTCATTTGTAAATTCTACTTCTTGCTGATATTTTATCCAATATTTCATGGCATCTTTTAACTCGATAACAGATATTCGCCCTTTTCTTTTTGTCTTATTTCTAAAGTTATATATAAACCTTTTAATATAAGCAGTAACTCTTAAAATCTTTTCAAGGCTGCTATAATTTCCTATTGGAAATAGTGGTTCATTCTTAGATATCTGGATTTCAGTTACATTTAATAATGAAGAACATATACTTGTATCTATTGAGTCACAATTATTTTCTTTCGGCCATTCTGTTTCGTTTTCCACCAACCACTTGGGACCGCGTTTCCATAACTCAGATTCCAAAAACGCGTTGACTTTAATACCTCTCGTTAAAAGATTTGCTGGATTGTCGGTTCCTGGACAGTGCCGCCATTCTCCCTTGGTAATGGATTGTATCTCAGTTACTCGGTTAGAAATATATGGCTTCCATCTTGAAGGGTTTCCACGAATCCATGCTAGAGATATTTTGGAATCAGTCCAGAGATAGATTTTCTTCGGTTGTACTTTCAAATTCTTAAGTATGTAGTTTTGCAGTCTAGCTGCACCAAGTGCTGCAGTAAGCTCTAATTTCGGTACTGTCAGCGTTGAATTTTTTAGAGGTGCAATTCTATTTTTGGAAAGTAGGAAATGGCTTGTTTTACATTTTAAATATGCTACAGCGCCATAGGCTTGAGGGCTGGCATCGGCAAAAACATGTAACTCGAATTCTTTATTGGTTTCTTCAATTACACATCTTGGAAATGACGCTTCCATTAATAGTGGAAGCTCTAAACTCCATTTTATCCAAATACCATATAGTTCTGTCATTAATGGAGCATCCCAATCAAGTTTTTCTTTCCAAATCTGTTGAATAAGAATTTTTGCCCTCACGGTATATGGACCTAAATATCCCAGGGGATCATAAATTTTAGACATACAGCTCAAAACATTACGCTTAGTAACCAGTTTATTAGATAAATCTGACAATGCCGGCTTAAGATCAATTGACAGTTCATCTGTGTTTCCACACCATTGAATACCCAAAACTTTCTTCATTTCAATATTTTTATTATTTTTCTCTTCAGTCATAATATTTCTTAAAGATTGGTTGTTGCTGTACCATTTCCTTAAATTCATAGCAGCTCTGGACATAATATTTCGCGAATCGGTGTAAATACGTTTAGCGTCCTCAATTTTATCACATGCCACTACTAGGTCATCGACATAGAATGACTGACGTAATATGTTGCAGATATCTTTATCTTCTTTAGGTTGGCAGGAAAGATGTTTGTTTAAAGTCGCAGCTAACATAAACGAACTACAGGTCACGCCAAAGGTCACTCTTTTCATTCTGAACTCGATAATGTCTGGCAAATCGGTGTCACTTGAAAGCGGTTCTGCAAACCATAAAAATCTGTGACAATCCCGTTCACTCTCGGCTAACATCACTTGCAAAAAGCTTTTTCAATATCTGCAATAAGTCCTATTTTTCCGATTCTGAAGTTCAATAAAACGCGAAGCAACTCGGGTACCAAATTTTCACCAGAGTCTAGCATATCATTTAAAGAAAGTAGCCCACACGCATGCGCACTAGCGTCAAATACGATCCTAAGTTTCGTAGTGTCTTTTCTTCGCGGTATACTGGCCGATGTGGTATATAGTAGGCGCGCTTGCTAATATCCTGTGGAGCCCGCTCCGCACAGCCGTTTTTAAAATAATCTTGCATTGCGTTATCGTATTCCAAGAGTTTTGAATTATTAGTTAATTTACTTATCAACGATTTTAGTCGAGACTTGGCACCATAGTAATTTGAGTCCAGTTCGTTATTTTCGTTAATCCATGGAAGATTTACTTCGTACCGTTCACCGTTAAACCTTATTTTGTCTTTAATATATAGAGAAGTAGATTTATTTTTCGTTTCCGTATCGTCCGCGATTCCTATAGTGTCCATATCCCAAAACCGTTGCACATCTAAATCTTTAACACACTCTTGCACATGAAGCACGTTAGATAAGCTTAAATTAACCGAAAGTTCGTTAGATTGATTAACACCAAGTAAAGTCCATCCGAGTTTAGTGTCCAACGCGGTTAACAAATCAGTCAGTTTTTTACTTTTGCCTGTTACTATTTTCCAGTAGTTGTCCGCTCCAATTAATAAAGAAATGCCGTCGAAATCACGTTGATCAATTCCAGTATCAGCCAATGAAAAGTTCACAACAAAATTATTAATAACTGGATCATTTACTGATGGAGGTTTAAAAGAATCGAAACATATCTCGGGAACTTCCAACGCTGTCATTTTTATTAAATTGTCATCATATTTTGATCTAACATTAAAACTTACGCGTCGAAACTGTCTTGAAGGCTTCATATTAGCAGCTCCAAAGGGCATTATAGATACATTGTGCATCCCTATCACTTTCATATTTAATTTCCTAGCTACTGATTCCTTAATAAATGTTGTTTGACTGCCGCTATCCAAAATGAGTCGTATAAAAGCTTAATGGTTGTCGTTATTCGTTACAAAGGCAGTTGCGGTCTGCAAATACACATTACTAAGGTTTTCATTGGCGAATAAGCTTGTAGATCTAGAGGTCCCGTTATTTTCGGTTGCATCGCCATTGTTATTACCAGAGGTCAAATTGTTTTGTGATTTATCTTGTCTATTTACATAATTTGGATCACAAAGAGAAGTTGCATGTCTTTTTTACATTTATCGCATTTTAAATTTACAGTTTTACAAAATCGTGAAGTATGGTTAGATTTTGTACAGCGAAAACAACAATTATTTGACCTTAAAATATTCTTTTTTTGCTGCAAACTCATAGTTGATCTACAGTTTATTGTTTTATGTTTTCCCGAACAAAAAGGCATTTTTCTTCAACTGGTGTTAACAAACCCGCCGCGGTAAAAGAACTATTTCTGTCTCTTTTACTGTCTGTATTCCTCGACTTTTCATTGTTGGGCACTACATTTTGAGCTTGTTCTACGGACTCTATCTCTACTTTTAAAAAACTAAGAAGCTTGGCAATCTGGTCATTGTAAGATATTTCGGAATCGTTAGATTGTTCACTTAGTACAGAGCTCGTGTCTAAAACGTCCGCCGTTTTTGTTAGAATATATTTATTAAACTCGATACGCATAAAATACGGTAAGCTTTTTAATATTACTGATTTAAGCATCATACCGTATTGGTTTGGAGATATTTTCAACGACTGTAGTGATCTTGTAATCGTTATAGTTAGTATTATACAACTTTCTGAGTGCAGAAATATCACCTCTATTTTTTACAGGCTGTAAAGCTAGCAACTTTTGTATATACGTATCGACAAGTTTTTCTGTATTTCCAAATTCATTTTTTAGCAATTCAATGGCGTCTTGATAACATGCTTCATTTGGCGTTAATCCTTGAATAGAAAAAGCAGCTTTTCCCGTTAATAATGTTTTTAAATAACTAAATTTTGCATTATTATCCAGTTCGTTATTGTTATGAATAGCTGAACTGTACTGTTCCCAAAACATAGCCCACTGATGCAAATCGCCGTTGAATTTTAGCAGTTCAAGTTTAGGTAATCTTACCGACATTTTAGATTTATTTTCCTCAGTCTGCTGTGGTACTTTTGGTATTTGTTCTTTGACTTCCATATTATTTTGGATTACTTCATCCAATTCAGCCATTATTTTTACAGCACTATCGTTATAATCCAAAATAGACATCCATTCCATACTTAAGGTATCTTCGTCACAATTGACCAATGTTTTCATGTATCGTTCGTTAGCTTCATTAAGTTTATTATAAGATTCTTTTATGCGTGATTGTTGCACTTTTACATTTTGAATGTCTACAGGATCACTACTTAAAAGTACTTCAGCGGCTTTTATAAGTTTCGTTAATTGCGTTCGGCACGCTGCCCGGTATGTTTTTTCCATCGTTCTTTCTGTAAAAGATCGTTACAACCCGTTACACTTTACGTTTAAAAAAGTCACTAAGAATCAGTTTATACTCTTCGTTTACCGTTACATAAAATAGGTCTATAATTGCAAAAGGTTCCCGGGTTTCGGCACCATATCAATAATTATACGTTAAACAATATGAAACGTCGGAGTTCGTAAACAACCTTTTATTTAATAGACCTATCGTATACAAAACTAAATTCTTAAATTTTTTACTAATTCTTCTGACGTTTCTTTTTTTATCAAAGTCAAAAACTATATATGTTTGTCAAAGTCAAATATAATGTCTATCCCCCTAAAATCGGAATTTTATCGTCATAATCGGACCTTTTTAATATATTTTGAACAGTGATTGACTTCTGTGGGTAAAAGGTCATAAAAAATCAACCCCTAGGGGGTATTGCATCTACCCCTAGGGTCTTAGCGCCCTTCGGTTCGATTTAGGTTTTGACCCTTCAACTATTCCCTACTTTTTGTAATAAATGTAAGTGTTTTATTTACCGCAATGCATGTAATGTTGACATTTCATTTATTTCCATGGGTTACCTTTCCTGGATCAAAAGTAAAATAAATTATTATAACCAGTCGCAAAAATCAAACACAATAGTTCTCTATAATTTTTCCAACCTAGAACTAACCAATAGGTATTTTTTAAGCAGAGGCAGTGACTTTAAAATACTTTAAAGCACATATTTTTCTGCATAGAACATAAAGGTAATATTTTTTTAAACCTTAGACTTAGCTTCTTCAAGCATTTTTGAACTAGAGAAGCGTAGGTGGTAGAGGAGCTTTCCTCGCCTGAGGAGGTACCACCCCACTCACCCTTTAAAGGACCCGTGAAGTCTTAACGGACATTTCGGGTTCTGGGTATGTGAGTCAGTGTTTCTTCTTCCTTCCTTTTTTTTCTTTTTTTTCCTTTTAACTCCCCAAAAGTAAAATATTCCGGAGGTAAAATACCCCTCCATTCGGATCTTTGGGCGAGGGGTGCATCCGGGAGGCCTTCATCGAGAAGTTTAATTTCTTTTGCAAACATATGTGGGCTTAACACCAATATAAACTCCGTTCACCATCACCTTCAGTCATTTAAGCCCCACAGACTGTTTCTGACGGAAACACAAATAAGTTCTAAATCTTCAACCAGCCACCTTCTCTTCCCAGGCTACGAACTTATTTCGTCTTTCCGCCCACATGATGGCGTATGTGCTTACGTCCGCAACGATCTGGCTTGTGCTCGAGTTTCCAATCTTGAATCGGGTAGGCCTGATATCCTTTGCTTAAACTTTTCCTTAGGTCTTCAACTAAATTTATCTGCTGTTTGTACCGGTCCCCATCTAATAATTCCAATGTCGAATTCTTTGACTTTCTTTCAACAAAGATCGATAGTATAATTTCTCAGTTTCCATCGGCTGAAGTAATCGTGCTTGGCGACTTTAATGTCCATAATAAGGATTGGCTGGGCTCTTCAAAAACTGACCCCAAGGCAGATCAGCCAAAATCTTCGCAGTCAGTAACTCTCTTACCAACCTTATTATGAAACCCACCTACTTTCCTAGAGTCCCAAATCCCCTAGATCTCTTTCATACTACCAACCCCGAACTCTATGAAAAATCTGTCACAGCACCCCTAGGTCGCTCAGATCATGGGTTAGTTACTATATCTTACTCTGCACATCCCAAGGTAAATGAATACATGCCACCGTATGGCACTACAACTCAGTCGACTGGGATGGCCTAAGGGACTTTTTCGCCACTTACCCCTAGAATTCCATTTGTTTTTCTTCTCGTAATCCTTCTCAAATTCGCAATCAACTAAGTGAATCAAATTTAATTGGGCATTGAAACCTATATTCCACACACCATCAAGAACCCCAAACAATCCCATAACAAACAAGGTTCTACAGGATCCTAGTCCAGAAAACCGACAGGCCCGCATTAAAGCAAGAAACTACTACAATCAAACAATTTCTGAAGCCAAAGACTCCTTCGACAATCGTATTAAAAACAAAGTTCTTTCTTGCTCAAATGGCAGCAAATCTTTCTGGTCCTTTGCTAAAAACATAAGTTGGAATTTCTGTACCAGTTCTTTCCCACCACTAACTTTGGAAGATGAAATTATTTTTACCGCTAAAGGAAAAACTATTTGCCAAACAATTTGCTGCCAATTCAACCCTTGACCCTCCCGTAAATCATCCAATTCCAGCGGTTACCCAGTTCCTCATAAAATGCCCGATATTAATTTTAAAGTAAAACACATTAAGCGTATCCTTTCTTCCCTTAACACCAAGAAATCGTCTGGGCTGGATGGCATACCAGCAATCGTTTTAAAAAAATGTGCTCTAGAACTTGCACCAATCTTAACTCGGCTCTTTCGAATTTCTTACGACACAGGTATCTTTCCGGAGAGCTGGAAAGCTGCACGTATTCAACCTATTCCCAAGAAAGGATCTAAATCTCTTCCATCTAACTATAGACCAATTTCAATTCTCTCAGTTCTTTGTAAAGTAATGGAAAAATTAATTAATTCACAAATTCTTAAGTTAGTTGAACAGTCGATAGATACTGTTATCTGTCGAACTGAACCTCGCCTTTTTGTACACGGCAGGTATGAAATAATTATTTTTTAATTGTATTTTATTATACTAGTGTACAAATAAAGACCTTTATTATTATTATTATTATTATTATTATTATTATTACTTAGAAAAACACAAAATTTTGCATGATAGGCAATATGGATTTCGCCACAAAAGATCTACAACAGATCTTCTTTCCTTCGTATCACACTGCTGGAATAAGTCTCTTGAGTTTCTAAGTGAGTCCCAGATCGTTGCTCTTGATATATCCAAAGCTTTTGACCACCTATGGTCTTTCAACTAAACTCTGTACTTGGCTCTCTAGTTATCTATCTGATCGACGTATATCAGTTATTGTGGAGGGCCATTCTTCAAGCTTTCACCAAGTAAATGCTGGAGTCCCTCAGGGCTCAGTTCTGGCCCCAACATTGTTTCTTTTTCACATCAACGACCTTCTCTCGTCCACAACTAATTCCATTCATAGTTTCGCCGACGATAGTACCCTTCACTCCAGTTTTTAGGTTCCTAAACCCATCACTAAATTTGACTTGGAAAACAAACGCAGAGCGATGCAGATATCTCTTTCGCAGGATCTTAATTTAATATTGGATTGGGGCGCCAAAAATCTCGTCCATTTTAATGCATCCAAAACACAATCATGTTCCTTGTTGCGAAAAGAGTCATCAAATACTCATCCTCTACTTATGAGCGGCCAAGTTTTACAGAGCAAAGACACCTTTAATCTTGTGGGCGTCACATTTGAAAGTAACCTTAACATAAACACATTGTATCTATAGGCAGCTTCAAAAATGCTTGGATTTCTCTTTCGAGCCAAAAGTATTTTTCCGCTTCTAATTTATACACTTTATATGTGTCCCTAATCCGATCTCCCTTGGAATATTGTTCTCATATCTAGGGCATGGCGTCCCCCACAACCCTAAGCATTTTTGATTCTATTCAAAAAGAGCTATTCGTCTCATTAATGATCCTTCACTTACAGAAATGCTTCCCTCTCTTGCCCATCGTCGGGCTGTGGGGATTTATCGTTTTTATAGGTAGTTCCATGGCTTCTGCTCTGAAGAATTGTCCAGTATAGTTCCTCCACTCATGATTCCCAACAGAGAAACTCGTGGTTCCGCTCGTATGCATCCCTATACGGTCCAACTGGACAGGCCCCGAACTTCTCACTTTGTTCGTTCTTTTATCCCTAGAGTTTCTAGATTGTGGAACCTGCTGCCCGCGGAGGTCTTTCCTTCCCCCAAATCTTCAAGTATTTAAGTCCCGTGTCAACAAACTCCCTTTTACCTCGGTACCCACGGTACGTTAGTATTTAGGGTTTTAGCCTTCGTGGTTTGTCCAAAGATAGAATAAGAAGTATCATCTAGTTCGTTAAGCAGCAGCGTAGCTAGGCGTAGGCGGGTAATCGCATACGGCCTCGCGGCAAGGTAAAGGTATGGAATGTGATATGGGAAAAATACCGAAATGGAA
>JACEGR010012202.1:0-12295 GCA_014170235.1 Listronotus bonariensis | reverse complement strand
AGGATTTCAAAAGAAATCTTGACCACTTACTAGCTGTTTGAATTTGCTTGTGCTCCGGATTGCGAAAAACTGGCACTAAGTGGTCCTAATCCAAACGATTGTGAATTTGAGAAAGCTTGAGACTGAGCCTGGGAACCACCTCCCCTGGGCCATATCCTCCCTGGATATCCTCCGTAACCCCCAGGATATCCTCCGTAACCACCGCCGCCAGCTCCTGAGCTTGCACTGGCTGTAAGCGAAGATAAAAATTCTTTAGGCGAAATAAAAGAGAAATATATACATTTATATTAAAAATATTTTTAATAATAATTTATTGCTAAAATTACGTTTCTTCTCCTCCCCTCCTATATTTTTTTATCTTTTATGATAGATACAAAAAAAATTGTATTTTTATAGTTGACTTTGGAAGAAACTAACGTGGTGGTGGTGTTTTCTTAAAGCTTTGTTTTTTATAAAATAAATAAATAATAAATAAAAGTAGCAGTTACTTCTAGTTAAACCAGAAGCAATGAAATACAAATAATATAATGTCAATCAATGCATAATTTTGTCAAATCCACAAAGTACTAAATTTAATGTTCCAATCTTTAAAGGTTAAAAGGTTGTAAGGAGAACCACCTATGGAAAACACCTTGCTAACTCAAACGACAAAGGCTCGCTAATTACCGGTATACAGAAAAACCACAGATTCATTATGGCAAAATGTTAAGATTTAATCAAACATACCTATATCCAAAAGTTGATATTAAGGAATATTGTCAAGTTAAATTTTTTTTTTTTTTAATATTTGACGATAATTTTTATTACGTTTTGAATATTTTAATAAAACTCGGTATCTAGGGATTTTTGATATGAGGTGTTCAGATCTAATATTAATTTTTATGTGTAGACTAGAGGGGCTAGATACAATATTAAAAAAAAAATGTGCTTCTCTGTACCATCTAACTAAACCAGTAAACTCCCTATGTTTTCTACACAAAAAGGTGTACTTTGTAAAAATGACTCTGAATAACCATTTTATGTGGTTTATTGCAACCAAAAATTGCCTTTAAAAATAGCAAATCACTACAACTGCCTCATAATAAACAAATGATTTAATGTATTCTTCCATATACTTTTGATTGCACCAAACCACTTAAATGCAAATATCTTGAAAACGGCTGCTGAGAGCTATTCTTACAAAGGATACCTTTTTTATGTAAGAATCATAGGGAGTTTACTGGTTTACTTAAATGGTACATACAATATAGCACAGAAAAAATGGAACGTTTTAGATAAATTTAAAAAGTGTAGCTAGCCCTGTATTCTACACATGAAAATTAAGATCTGAAAAGCATTCTTGATTCCATTCAAAGAAGAGCTATTCGTCTTATTAATGATACTTCACTTACAGAAAGGCTTCCCTCCCTTGCCCATCGTCAGGCTGTGGGGGATTTATCGCTTTTTTATAGGTACTTTTATGGCGTCTGCTCTGAAGAATTGTCCAGTGTAATTCCTCCACTCACGGTTCCCAACAGAGAAACTCATGGTGCTACGCGTATGCATCCCTATACGATCCAACTGGACAGGCCCCGAACTTCCCACTTTGTTCCTTCTTTTATCCCTAAAATTTCTAGAATATGGAACCTGCTGCCTGCGGAGGTCTTTCCTTCCCCCAGATCTTCAAGTATTTAAGTCCCGTGTCAACAAACTCCCCCTTACCTCGCTTAAGACACCCACGTTTCGTTAGTATTTAGGCTTTTAGCCTTTGTGGATTGTCCAAAAGATAAAAAAGCTTATGTTTAAAAACCCCTAGATACCGAAACTTCATACAATACAATATTCAACACGTATTAAACATTTTCGAAATAAATCAAAAAATTTTTTTTTCACCTTGAGACCCTATTTCCTTCTTATCATCAACTTTTTGGAGTATAGGCATGATTGGTTAAATCACTTAATATTTTGGCATAAGTGTATCTTCTAAAAACCTTTCTTTGTCTCTTGCCATTTTTGAGCTGCACCCATACATTTTCTTAGATTGCTATACAGGGTGTTTTAAAATTCATGTATCAAATTTCAGTGGCAAATTCTACGTCGAAAATAAGCCCTAGTTTCCAATATAAACATTTGTCCCAAAACGCTTCTATTTAAAGTGATACAGGGTGTTAAAATTCTAAGAAAAAAAAACATTTTTTTATCATAATGAAACTACAATTGTCTTTTTCTTGCTTTTTTCCGGACGATGCATAGTTTTTAAAGAAAAAATTTAAAACCACTTTGATGCATTACGAATTTGTTAATTAAAACATTACAAAAATATTGAGAAATTTTAGGTTTTAAATGTTTGATATTTTTGTCATTATTTTCGCAAATTCGTTATGCATCAAGATGGTTTTTATTATTATTTTTTTAAACTGTGCATTGTTTGAGAAAAAAGTCAAGCGAATAAATTTGTTCCAAATTCAATAGGGATTTTAATTTTTTTGAAAAAGGCAGTGGCGTACCTTTTTTCTTGAAAAAATAGTCCATATAAATAGGGTATGGACGACACTGATATTTTTTAAATATTTTACAGAGAAAGCATTGTCTATTGCTGCTGTTAAGCAATGTACCAAATATAATTAAATTTGAACACCCTGTATCTCTAAAAAAGCGTTTCCCGGACATATTATGTTTATATAGAAAACTAGGGCTTATTTTTAACGTAGAATATGCTATTAAATGTGATCAATAGATTTCGGAACACCCTGTATATACAGGGTGATTCTTAACCTATACGCATACACTTGAAACATTATTGCTAAGGGCAAACAATAGCTAAAAATTAAAAAAATGTTAGTAAAATGTGTTTAGTTAGAAAAATAATTAATATATACTATATTTACAACTGACAGTAAGTTGTACTATAAGAATACCAAACATTAATATAATGACTTGTTTATTGGTTATTAAAAAAAAAAGAAACATTTAGCTGATTAATTTTACAAAAGTTGTGTAACGCCTAGCTATTTCTAAAACAAAAAAAACTTTTTTCTTATTATATGTTTTACTACCTTTTTTTCGGTATTAGTCATTAGTATATCCTTAGCCATAATTTTCCAAGTTTATGCGTAAGTATAGGTTAAGAATCACCCTGTATATGTTTTTAGGCGAAAATATTATGAACTAGTAGACACAATCACAATAAACGCTAATTTTATAAAAGTTTATATTAAAAAGTGGTTTTATTCTTAATAAACCTTTTTTTGAGTTTTTGTTTAATTTTTACCAGAAATTAATTATTCATAATGGTTATAAATAATATTAACCTTTGTAATGTTAACTTGTACAAAATAAAGTTTACTTTTCGAATAATTCACAATCTTTTCTTTTAAAACCTTGCATGGCCTTAATTATTTTAAATAAATTAAAAATAATAAAATAAAGACAAACCACAAGCTATTCGATTTTTATGCGACTCTACAAGTTGCTTTACAATTATGCTGTACTGGTTAAATTACCTGTGCATTCCATTAAAAAAAAGTGCTCATGAACATGGCTTCGCAAATGCTTTACTGAAAGAACTAAAATGTGCCATTTTTTTATTAAAGTGGATTTGTCCCATTTTAGCAGCAAAAAAAATATTTGATCTTTTTTGGCACTTAAACTATAAAAAATTACGTTTTTTGAGGCTTACATAGGATATCACGTTCAGCAGATCCTCACTTAAAAGACGTGTAGTATAATTGGCAAATTTCTTGGTGGTGGAGGGTTACGGTGGGTATGAACCTCATGGATATGAAGGTGGGTATGGACATCATGGTATGAAGGTGGCCATCATGGCGGCTACTATCCCCAAGGAGGTTACGGTGGAAGCAATGCCGCTTCTAGTGCAACAGGTAACAAGCATGCACATATGTCGAAAGCACGGCATATTCCAAAATAACTTTCATTTTTACAGTTTCTTTTCTTTTTAGTAATAGTAAACAACATTTATTTAAACACGTAATGGTACCTTTACATCTGACAATAATTGCATGATATTTTATGTCAGATAAAAATTCTGGCTAATGTAAACGGTCAAAAATTTATATTAGACATAAATTTTTCATTGTTTATATTAGCCAGAATTTCTATCTGACATAAATATCATGCAATTAATGTCTGATGTAAACATACCATTATGTGTGTAATGTCAGGCGGCTGCAATATACGTGAACAAAAAGCCTTGCCGCTTGAGCCGAACAAATATTATTAGCGGAGCGATTTTAATGTATGCAAAGTGGTTAAAACCACAAAATATCGTAGCCAGTACCGGCCACCATTACAGAGATTTACACACTCTACTCGCCTTTTGGACATTGGTATACAGGGTTTCCGCTAACTAATGGTACACAAAAAACACAGATTCTTATGCCAAAATATTATGATTTAACCAATCATGCCTATACTCAAAAGTTGATGATAAGAAGGAAATAGGGTCTCAAGGTGAAAAAAAAATTTTTTGATTTATTTCGAAAATGTTTAATACGTGTTGAATATTGTATTGTATGAAGTTTCGGTATCTAGGGGTTTTTAAACATAAGCTTTTTTATCTTTGGACAATCCACAAAGGCTAAAAGCCTAAATACTAACGAAACGTGGGTGTCTTAAGCGAGGTAAGGGGGAGTTTGTTGACACGGGACTTAAATACTTGAAGATCTGGGGGAAGGAAAGACCTCCGCAGGCAGCAGGTTCCATATTCTAGAAATTTTAGGGATAAAAGAAGGAACAAAGTGGGAAGTTCGGGGCCTGTCCAGTTGGATCGTATAGGGATGCATACGCGTAGCACCATGAGTTTCTCTGTTGGGAACCGTGAGTGGAGGAATTACACTGGACAATTCTTCAGAGCAGACGCCATAAAAGTACCTATAAAAAAGCGATAAATCCCCCACAGCCTGACGATGGGCAAGGGAGGGAAGCCTTTCTGTAAGTGAAGTATCATTAATAAGACGAATAGCTCTTCTTTGAATGGAATCAAGAATGCTTTTCAGATCTTAATTTTCATGTGTAGAATACAGGGGCTAGCTACACTTTTTAAATTTATCTAAAACGTTCCATTTTTTCTGTGCTATATTGTATGTACCATTTAAGTAAACCAGTAAACTCCCTATGATTCTTACATAAAAAAGGTATCCTTTGTAAGAATAGCTCTCAGCAGCCGTTTTCAAGATATTTGCATTTAAGTGGTTTGGTGCAATCAAAAAGTATATGGAAGAATACATTAAATCATTTGTTTATTATGAGGCAGTTGTAGTGATTTGCTATTTTTAAAGGCAATTTTTGGTTGCAATAAACCACATAAAATGGTTATTCAGAGTCATTTTTACAAAGTACACCTTTTTGTGTAGAAAACATAGGGAGTTTACTGGTTTAGTTAGATGGTACAGAGAAGCACATTTTTTTAATATTGTATCTAGCCCCCTCTAGTCTACACATAAAAATTAATATTAGATCTGAACACCTCATATCAAAAATCCCTAGATACCGAGTTTTATTAAAATATTCAAAACGTAATAAAAATTATCGTCAAATATTAAAAAAAAAAAAATTTAACTTGACAATATTCCTTAATATCAACTTTTGGATATAGGTATGTTTGATTAAATCTTAACATTTTGCCATAATGAATCTGTGGTTTTTCTGTATACCGGTAATTAGCGAGCCTTTGTCGTTTAGTTAGCAAGGTGTTTTCCATAGGTGGTTCTCCTTACAACCTTTTAACCTTTAAAGATTGGAACATTAAATTTAGTACTTTGTGATTTGACAAAATTATGCATTGATTGACATTATATTATTTGTATTTCATTGCTTCTGGTTTAACTAGAAGTAACTGCTACTTTTTATTTATTATTTATTTATTTTATAAAAAACAAAGCTTTAAGAAAACACCACCACCACGTTAGTTTCTTCCAAAGTCAACTATAAAAATACAATTTTTTTTGTATCTATCATAAAAGATAAAAAAATATAGGAGGGGAGGAGAAGAAACGTAATTTTAGCAATAAATTATTATTAAAAATATTTTTAATATAAATGTATATATTTCTCTTTTATTTCGCCTAAAAAGAATTTTTATCTTCGCTTACAGCCAGTGCAAGCTCAGGAGCTGGCGGCGGTGGTTACGGAGGATATCCTGGGGGTTACGGAGGATATCCAGGAGGATATGGCCCAGGGGGAGGTGGTTCCCAGGCTCAGTCTCAAGCTTTCTCAAATTCACAATCGTTTGGATTAGGACCACTTAGTGCCAGTTTTTCGCAATCCGGAGCACAAGCAAATTCAAACAGCTAGTAAGTGGTCAAGATTTCTTTTGAAATCCTAGATTATATAAACGTGTTAACAGATGCAATCTGATTATATGATCTGTCAGAACATAATGCAAAAATGAGATAAACAAAAATTGTCTCGTTTTAAGAGATTCGGGTCACTTCTAACTTTTGTTGTTTTATGCTTAATACCATTTTATTATACCTGAACAATAAAATGAAAACCAATAATGTTTTTAACGTATAACCAGTTGTCGTGATTTCTGAAGAAAATGTAACCTTCGATGACAAAAACGTGTAATCAAAAGAACGACAAATAAATTCCTTAGAGTAAAAAACACTTTTTTGGTTTATTAAGGGTAGACGTAACATGACAGTCCTAGTTAGATGTTATGGTTAATTCCTTGTTGTTTAGTATATTCAAATTTATAAATTTGTAAGTTTACAAGAGTACATGGGTCCTTCAACTTTTTTGTCCAGGTTTTAAAATTTTTAAATTTTTATTAATTATCCCATCAGGTCATGGTCAAGGTCATTTCAAGGTCAAATCATCAAAACTCATCGAAAATAGACCACAATCGTAGTATCTTTATGTTTTTGGGGTCGTTTAATACGAATCCCGCGAAGTCAATTCAAACGACGGATTCGGATTTAGCTACCCAAAAAACATTAAGATACCATAAGTGTGGTTTATTTTCAATAAAATTTAATGATTTAACCTTGAAATGCCCCTGACCATTACCTGATGGGATCAAACTGACCAAATACCACGATTATGGTCCCTTTTCGACGAATTTTGAAGATCTGACCTTGAAAAGACCTTGACCCTGACCTGATGGGGTCAAACCGACCTCAGATTCAGCGACCCCAAAAACAAAAAGATACCATGGTCTGGTCTTAAGGACCTTCAACTATTTTTTTCCTTGTTGGGCTGTGACTGACCTTAAAATAACCTTGATCATGATCCGATAGGGTCACACCAACCATAGATGCGGAATCAGCGATCCCAAAAACATAATGTTAATCATTGGGCCACATTACCATATCCTTAAGACAATAAAATTGTCCTAGGAACAACTATTCAAATAACTGGTTTTCCAAGAGATTGGTTGTCAGATGGACATTTTTAAACTTTTTAAACCTTGAACTGTCTGATAGAACATATTTTTATTTTTGTTATTGTTTTTATGCCTAAAGTAAAATGTATATCAAATAGGACCTTAAGCACCATAATTTATTTAAAAATATTAATTACTTACGTATTTCTGCTGGTTGCCCGATGGACATACATTAAAGCCAGCCACTCTCTTTTCCGAAACTTAGTCGACTTGGGCCGCAGTTATGATAGAAAAAATGACGATTGGTCGCAATCATTTACCAAGAACACCGACTTACTAACAATGTACACACTATGCCATTTATATTTTGATTTTAAAAGTTATCGCAGCTGTTCGACGGACATATGTTGCGACGGACTTTTTCGGACCAAATATATACGCAAAAAATTCTAAACTAGACATTTTTAAAAAACCAAGCATATTTTTTCTTAATAAGTAGTATACCCATAAAATAATTTTTAAAATTGCAGTTATTTAAATAGAAGAGTTTTAAAGTAATATGAACGTTGACTTTGAATTACTTAAAGAACTAATAAAAAAGCAATAAATTGCAGAAATAATACCAGGGACAGAGTAATTTCGCGCTTAGACAAGTAAAAAATGATTGACCCGCAAACACCACGTTTTGAAAGTTACAAATAAAGCACTGAATTGTCCGAAATAAACACGTAACTTACCTCATAGAAGCATATTTCAAATTTTAATAATGATTTTTGAACACCTATAAATAGCAAATACTTTTACTGTAACTGCTTTAGGCAGAGTTGTTTGACTTTGCACTGATTATTTTTGTTTGTTCTTTCTTTTAGTTATTAAGAAGATCCTTGCTTAACGTCTCAGAAAGGAGGATATTAAAAGAGGCGATAGATTGAAGTGAACTTAGATATGACTGAAAAGACAAGAAAATTGGAATCCGATTTAATTTTATTGCCTTTAGCTTAGTGTTTTGTATGAACTAGATTTAATAAATTATTATTTAATACCTTTTTAAATGGCTACTTTTTATTTGCCTTATAGGCCGAAGAACCTACTTTTTTGATTCGCGTACCAACCTCTTACCCAAGCCAAGCGACCCGGGTTCAATTCTTGTCACCTCACAGAAGGCAATGATATTTTCCAAATTGTGCTTTGGAACGCAGGCGCAAGTTACAGAATATGGGAGGGTATGGACGAATTCATATTGGTGAATATGGTCATGATTACACCTGACCGTGCATCCTTATATGGGCAATGGTCATGCGCAGTCAGTGCGTTGGCTCCCTATATCACTAAACGAAAAAGTATTTTAATAATAACTGTTCATGTGTCTTTAGGGAAAGATGACTCTTGGAATCGACCGCAAAACGGTAAAAACTAATTTATTGTGACCATACTATAAAAACATGACCGCTTAAAGGTCTGGCCACACATAACCGCACCAAGGCCGCACCGTGTCCAGATTCACTGTGATAGAGGAAAATGGGGCAAATTAATTCGGAAAAATGCAAAAGCACTTTTTATGCCCTCTACAATATAATAAGCATTTTTGTAAAGCTGAATCTATTGTTTTATGTATGTATGTCTCTTCATTAAAAAAAAAACATGTTTTCCTATTTATCACTGTTTCGTTTTATTCAAACTTTGAGTGTAGGTAAAAGTCTAGCCACACATATCCGCACCGATGCCCAACAAGACTTGCAGCGTAGCACGCCCGTGTCTCGGTGGGTTTTGTTTTAATTTTTAAATGGAGTGTTGCTTTTACACGACTTTCTTTAAGTAAGACTGCGTAAACCTGACTAAAATCAGCTGGGAAATAAAAATGGTTAATTTTTTATTTTGATTGGCATTGACAAGTCGATAAATTGACAGGAAAACTAAATGCGTTTCGCTTCATGTAATAATATATAAAAAAATGAAATTTATGTATTGATCCCGAAAATCCCGAGATTTAGGGAATTAAATTCCGAAGATTTCGGGCGGTGATATTATGCCTAAGGCATTTGATTACAATGGTGCATTTGGAAATAGAGACACGGCCGTGCTCCGGTGCGGTTATGTGTGGCAAAACCTGAAAACGTTGATACCCTATTTGTTAAGGTTTATTTTGCGATCTAGTGTAACTTAAAGCGTAATATAAGTGACTCATATTACTGCAATTTTAATAAATACAAACTTTTGCACCGCATACCCCTACATTTTACCATGGAAAGGCACGGCTGCGGGCTCGTTGCGGTTATGTATGGCCAGACCTTAAAGGTCGGGCCTCACATTACCGCACCGAGCCCGTGGCTGTGCGTTTACCTAATGAAATGTAGGGGGATGCGGTGCAATTTTTTAAATTTAATCAAACTGCAGTAATATGACACAAATATATCACGCTTTAAATTACACCTGATCATAAATTAAAGCCTTACAAATAAGGTAACACAGTTTTAAGGTTTAATCATACATACCCACACCGAGTGCTGCACGGTAACACGGCCGTGTCTCGGATTTGAAATGTCCCGTTGTAATCAAATGCTGTAGGCTTAATATCAACGCTCCGTGCCCGACCACACACCCGCGCCGCATTTTAACAAACAATAGTTTATTTCATTTCTAGAAATATTAATATTAATTTTAAAAACCTATAAAAACAAAAAATAACAATGTATTCGTAAGTTTTACTCACATATTCACAAGATCTAACAATAAAATTAACTTTTTTAATACTTATATAATAAATCACTTTTTCTTATATTGCCCGTTTACAACAAGTAACTGACCACTAGGTTTTATTTTTATACGTAATGAACAGAAATAAAAGCTAACGCCCGTAAAGTCAAAGCTTGGACCGGGGAACATCGGCGCGGTTATACGTAAGCAGACTTTTACCTATACTACACTTAAAGTCTGGAAAAATGGGAACAGGATAAGTAGGAATATTTGTTTTATTTATACAAAGAGATATACATACATAAAACAATAGACTTAACTTGACAAAAAGCTTTGTATATTTTTGAGGGCATGAAAAGTGCTTTTGAAATTTTCCGAATTAATTTGCCCCACTTTCCTCTATCACCGTGAAATCGGGCTCGGTGCGGTTATGTGTAACCTTAATTGTCACGACTACCTTATAGTAATTCATGTTACTATATCTGTACTTACTTTAGATATTTATTAGATATAATAAAACGCAGGAAGTTACTTGGTAATTAGAGTACAATAAACAACAATTTTTAATAACTAAAAACTAAAATTACAAATTTGCCACAACTATTAGGTCTGGTAAATCTCAAGGACTATTTAAAACCTTTATTTGGACGGATTTAGAAAAAATATATATGTACTTAGTACTTTTATACAGAAGCTACTAAAAAGTTGGGACACATATGGCAATTTTTTGTTCCTGAAACTATTCCAAAACTTTTTAGTAGTCCGCTGTGCTTATTATGTAACCTAAAAATCTATAATGACTTCGGTAAGAGCGGTCGCACATTGGGGCAGCAGCATACAAAAGGTGACATTAAATAAAAAACTAATTTATTACAGACTGTCATAAATATTTTTATGGCCAACCACATAGCAACGGCCTATTTTCAACGTTAATAAACTTGATACTTTAATTTCACACCGCATGTATGTATTTTCTATAGAATATTTAATACACGTTCAGCCAAATCAAACGGCTCATGGGCAAATAAATCAACAACAAAGTGTTTTTGAAGCGTCACGTCACCAAGTTTACATGCCGGTATTCTTTCCCTAATATCTTCCTGTTAGTGCTCTACACGCCTTAGAGCGTCACCTTTCCAAACAATAGGATTATAGTTTATTGTCGTAAGCTTTCACACTTTCATTTTTATGCAATACCATAGTACTACTGTCGTTTTTAACTGTGAATATTTATTTTTTGCAAATTGTGCATTGAGGTCTATTTACACACATCAGTCACGTCTCAGTGGCGTGTCAGTTTTGTCTTCGTCTGGAGTCAGAATGCCTGATGCATATTATTGGTGGTTAACGCGTGTGTGTTAAAACAATATAACGTTATTTTTTCACTGAGACTGATAGAACTTTACGGATCGGGACTGAGACGTAACTGATGTGTGTTAATAGACCTTTATAGTTTAAAACGGCTTTTTGCATAACTTCCTTTAGTCTACACATATCGTCATCGATATCACGAAAAGCTGTGTCTCATTTTTTTCAATTTCACAAGAGTGCTTTTTAGGTTTTTTGGGCGACATTTTTCTTTTAGTAAAATGTAAAAAAGTAATCATCATATTTCAACAACTTTGAAGCTTTCAAAATCTAACTTGTGCCAATTCGTGATATTAAGGAGTAACTTTTTTTAAGCAATAATATCAGCTCTAGTCAATTTTCCTTTTTTTTTAAATACGCCACTTTATTTCTAAAACAAACTTTTTCAGTAGTATCTAATGTAGTGATCGCCAAAGAGTTGGAACCATATGGGAAAAAATCTTTTTAAAATACAAAAACCTTTTTTGGCAATCACTTCTGCTTATCGAGTAACCATAAAATCAATAGTGACATCCGGCTAATAGACGTCCGTTGGGGAGAAAACTAATACAAATTAAATATAAATATCAAAAAGTGAGTTTGGTTGGCTCTATATCTAAAAAGTTTATTTAAAAAGATGTTTAGAACTTAATTTTAGGGCGATGTGCAAAATTTGAAACGAATTAAAAAAATGAAAAATATATTCAAATCGGTCAATTCAAAATCAAAAACAAATCTTAATATTTTCCTTTAAAATTGGTTTTTTACCTTTAAAGTAAAAAACTAATTTGATTTATTATGATTTTTGTACTTCCATTGTGTACACCTACTTTTTCTAAGAGCTATATTGCAATTTAAAAATCTTAACAAGATGAATCATTTCATTAATCTGTTTTTCATTTGTTTTAAAGCCTAGTTATATTGCAAATA
>JACEGR010012201.1:0-12297 GCA_014170235.1 Listronotus bonariensis | reverse complement strand
GGCACCTAGTATCACTTAAAGTGGCTTTAATTTTTTTTTGAAAACAAAGCAAGTTACAAAGGAAATACAAAAGACCTAAAAGTTACATTTTTAATTGCTTTATTGGAAAAAATATTAAAACTTTTTAAAAAGTCAGTTGCGTTATTTTTTTCTCAATAGTATTGGCTTTTAGTGCCCATTGAGACGCCACTGAACCCAATAATCTTAATCTAGGTAAAGATTTACAAGTGCCTTATTACATTAAATAAGTGTACCAAATTTTATCCAAATCGGTTAAAGCGTTTTAAAAATATTTAAAAAACACCGACTTTTTTTTAAACTTTAACGCATCTCAAAAATGAGGCAAGTCCGGACATATGTTTCTTTTCATAAAAAGACATTAGAAATCAACGTCTTAAGTTTTGTACCGTAGTTATAAAGCACCCTGTATATTTAGACAATAAATTATATCGGTCAGGTCATAGACCTAAGAAAAGCTAATTGAAATAATTTTAACAGCTTATTTACTTAAAAAAGTTTCTAAAATGGAATATTCAAATTCGGTATTTTAAGATTCACAAAGAATCGATTGTACAGTTACAAGTAGACGATTTTGTATATCCAGGATCTTATGGAATTGACAAAGAATACTAATTGAGAACTAAAGTGACATTGATATAAACGTGGTCTCACAATAAATTCTTTAAATTTCTTTTGAACAGTCACTGAGAGTTAAACCAATAGATGAAAGCCGATTTATTTGATAATTTTTTTTCTAAAAAAATATGATTTAGGTTTACAGGAGAATAAATTGACAAAAATTATTAAAGAATCTATTGAGTAGTCCGTTACTTTGTGACAATACATTTTTACGTAGAATGTAATAAAAACACAAATTTTACTTTGTTATTTTGTCACATATTTTATATTGCTTTTTGCGTTACTGCAGTTTCGACATACTATGTCATTTTCAAACGACTTTAAAAAAAAAAAAAAAAAAATGTGTTTTTATTAGATACATTCTACGTAAAAATTATTAATTTTCGAAAAAAGGTAATTTTTATAAAAAGTGTGGCTTGTAAAAAAAAATTGGTTTACGAAGAGCAAATGTTGATTTTATAAACAGGGTTCTCAAAAGCTTGAAAAACATGATTTTTTTTTAACAGTAAACTACCGTTATTTTTCTTTTTTAGCAAAACGCCATAAGAAAAATTTATTTAAAATAAAGTTTTTACTCGACTAACCAGAACCAAATAATATTCAACTTCATATTTTGGCGGAAACGCCTTAATCATATTCGTTTACAGCTGAAAAATGGTGTTATGTACTGCTACCTGCTCAGGTTTATTGTGTGTCCTCCGTTCATAGGTTAGAGCACGCTGTCCAAGCCGGTCCGTTTAATCAGACTCCACAAGCTTGAAACCGGCTCCTTGGTAAATCTTGCCAATTTAGGTTTTCTTCATCCAGCCTTGCAAACCGCAGACGACAAAGGGCTTCACAGTAGCACCATACGTGTTCTGCGGTTTCTTCCTACTCCTGGCAGAACCTACATAGGTTTTCTTCTATAGTCTTAGTCTGCAATGACCTGTTAGTTGACCCACTATTATTCTTACTGCCTTCCGGTTGTAATTCAGAAGATCTTTCGTAAATTCTGGCGAGTTAGCCTTAATGAATAATTTCGCTTGACGCTGTCCTGGTGTTCTCATCTATCAGTCTTGTGATTCCCTTATAATCCATGATCTAATAAATGACCGTACCTGGCATGATTAAATACCACAGTAGCGCTCGGGACCTACCCTTGTCCTGCCAGCCCCGTCCTTTGCCAATTTATCAGCTTTCTCATTGCCTTCGTGTCTTGGTACCCAGGCAATGGTTATCTTGTTGGACGCACCTACCTCTTCCA
The DNA here is from genome assembly GCA_014170235.1 of Listronotus bonariensis. Classification (NCBI taxonomy): domain Eukaryota; kingdom Metazoa; phylum Arthropoda; class Insecta; order Coleoptera; family Curculionidae; genus Listronotus; species Listronotus bonariensis. The sequence goes on along the minus strand of JACEGR010012201.1, from coordinate 10,415 downwards.
GGGCAACTACGCAGGCCCGCACCAGCTTAGAGCTGATTTTGCATGAACTGATTGCCCTGATGGCTGCCTGGCTGTCCAAATAGATTACTATGGTTTTATACACATAACTCCTTCTGATTTCCCTAGCACATTGTTCTATGGCTACAATTTCGACCGGACCACAGTAGGGTGTTGTCCAAAACCCAAGTTTATTTTCGTCCTTGGTTTGTCCCCATATATACCTGCTCCAACTCCTTTTTCTGTTTTGGAGCCGTCTGTATACCAGATTGGGTCGGCTTTAATAGGAGGGCCTTCCACCCAGTCCTTTCTGTCCGGTATTAATGTTTGAAAACCTTCGTTTAGCCAGTGTACATTTTGTCCGAAGGCATCTCACACAGTGAGCTGACCACCTGGTCCTTCTTGAATCTCCATTATATGGCCCTTTTCTGTCCTTTGATAGGACTTTGCGTCCATCCATCATGATGCGGTATTGTACCGTTTTACTTCACCCTGTATGCATATGTGTAGTGGCGGTATGTTAAGCAGCACTTCCACTGCTGCAGTAGGGGTCGATCTCATGGCCCCTGTAATACATAGACAAGCGAGTCTCTGTATACTTTTAGGTACCATATTGCCGTCTTTTGTAGCGTCTTTGCACCCCAGGCAATTGAACCGTAGGTTTATCATTGGTTGGTATCTCTGGTTCATGACCATTTTATATAACCATAGGTTCATCTTCGGACTGAGTCCCCAGGTTAGTTTTTGGTCAAAGATGATCCTAGATATTTAACCTCTTTTGAAAAGGGGATTTCCACTCCGTTGTGCCTGGAAGGTCTTAGTCCTTCCAGTGCTATTTTTTGTGAAAGGGACGGTTATGTTTAATGAAGGTTGACTGAAAGTCCCTACTGTTTGCACTATTTGTAAACGATGTCTACGGCGTTCTGCATTCTGCCGGATATGTACTCTAGATGACCCCCATTGACTACAATGACGAGGTCATCAGTATACCCCAGGCAGTTGTACCTTTCACCAGTCAATTTGTCAAGAAGTTTATCTACCAGGACTGTCCAATATAATGGCGATAGAAGGCCTCCTTTTGGGCAGATCCTCCCCACTTTAGCCTTCATTGTTACTGTGCCTAAGGTGGATCTAATGATCCTGTTTCTCAGGCTGGCTTCGATCCAGTTGCAGATCGTGTCAGGAATACCTTTTTTCCTTAGCGTGTTCATTAGTGAGAAAGTTGGTACTTTGTTAAATGCACCTTTTATATCCAAAAATTGCCAGCGCCACCTCTTTGCCCTCAATCGATTTAGCCAGGAGACTGTTTAGATCGTCTAGTGCTAGATCCACATCAGACATTCCTGGTTGTTTGGTTAAACTTACAGTGTCGGGACAAAGAAATTAATTTTTGGAAAAGATGCTAGTTGAATTACACAGGTTTAAAATATTGCTTTATTTGACATTACTTAGTAGTTTAAATATTTTTTTGCTTTTACAATAACGATTTAATTTCTTTTTCCATCTTTGTAAGGGCTGCTAAGTTTGCTAAAGAGAACACCTCTTTAAGCTTTTTTCATTTTTCTGCTAGTAGAAGAAGTCAATAAGGCTGAGCAGGCTCAGTACCTATAGCTGGAACCGAAGAAGTATTGTTTTAAGGTAACTTTACTTGTTCTCGACTTGGACTATTCAAAGCCGTATCATTAATATAAAACATTTCTATAGTAATGTATCTAATATGATAAACAAAAAGTTTGCTTTTCTTAATAGAAACCAACCGAAATGCAGCAGGCATAGGCATTTAATATGCGCCGACATGTTAAAATATCTCTAAGACTTTTCCCAAACTTTTATTAAAGTATCAATACATAAAAACCTCCAAATTAAATAATTATCCTATTTCAATTGAAAGCGACCAATTCATTAAAAACATTTAACGGCCACACGTGAGAAACATTCTAAATTTATATTTGAAAAGCAAATTCCTATTCATCAAACGAAGCTAGTAGGTCACTTAAGGTAATAAAAAAGGAAATTTATTTTTACTGGTTAAGTAGGTATAAAAACCTACAGTGATGTGTGGAAAAGTGTCACTGGGTATCAGTGAAACTATTTTCTTTTATCTAAGGACAAATCATCTACGTATGATGCGTGAATGTCTAAAGGATGATATAATCCATTTTAATAAAAAAATGCCTAACTGTATTGCAGAGCATCGACTCATCTATAAAGTCATTAGATCAATAACCAATTTATACAGTTTTTAAACTTTTTAAAAATTTCTGAAACACTTTTTTAGTAAAATTTGTTGGACTAGATATAAACGTCATTTAATTAATAATTTGTTGTTGTTGTTACATAATTCCCAAAAAGAAGTTATAATACTTAATTTTTAAAAGAAAAATATTGCCCTAATATTTCTTGTTTGGTCCTTTAATATGCAGTTTAGCTTTTTTTCGTGGGAAATTAAGCAAGTACCTAAAAATATTAAAAAACAAAAAAGTTGTATTTTTGGTAGTTTCATCTCAAAAAATATATTAAAGTTGCAAGAAAGTCAGTGGCGCACATTTTTTCTCAATAGTATTAGCAAAGACAATTATAGTTTCACTCATAGACACCCAGAACAATGCTAAATTTTTGGTCATCAGCTTGGACGAGTACACACGTAAACAGTACTTATAATTTGCCGCTTCATAAATTTAACCTAGCCAGGGTCCAAACTGATGCTTAACAATTTTGCATTGTTCTGGGAGTCTATGGTGAAACTATAATTATTGTCTTTGGTATTAGCTAAGATGCGTCCCACGCTTCCTATTTTAAGAAATACAACGGTCGAATTTTATTAAAATCGGATATTTAGAAAGTAGTCAGGGCCTTACTTTGTCCGACCCCACTCCTCCACCCGTGACGTCATTACGAGGAATCTTGGGCGACGCCTATTTTAGGGTACTGCGCATGCGCGTCATATTTAGGAATCTTGCGCAACGCGTAATTTAGGGGCGTGGTCAATCTGTCAAACGTCATCTGTCATCTGTCAAATGTCATCTGTCACCTGTCATATGTCAAAATCTCTGACGTCATATTTAGGAATCTTGCGCAACGCGTTATTTAGGGCGTGGTCAATCTGTCAAGCGTCATCTGTCATCTGTCAAATGTCATCTGTCACCTGTCATATGTCAAAATCTCTGACGTCATATTTATGAATCTTGCGCAACTCCATATTTAGGGTGTGGTCAATCTGTCAAAAGTCATCTGTCAAATATCACGTGACTTAGAAAATGGCGCCTGTCAGCTGTCACCTGTCATATTTCGCGAACCACGTGGTTACGTGAGATAAGGCATTACGCATGCGCGAAAATGATGTCAATATAACCTAGAAATAAGGCGTTGATTGAAATGACATAACCTAAATTTATACGAATAAGCCTTCGGCCTCATGCCTAGGGCTCAGGGCTTCACGTCTAAGCCCTGGGGGCCCCATGATCGTAAGTTAGCTTCATACGTCATATACTTTAGTCAACATAACCTCAAACTTATATTAGCGTCTTACGCATGACATAACCTAGACATAGGATCTTGGACATGCCATTTAAACACATGTAAATTTTGTAGTCAAACATGGACAAAGAAGTAACCTATGGACAATTAAGTATATATTGGACAAAATCTCATAGCGTTTATATGGGAATTTTGTTAAAGATAATGGGCTAAGTCTGATATGGACAGGATAAATTTCGGCAAGAAAACAATTTATTTATTTTAACGTACATTATTTATTCTACTAATTCTTAAATTACAAGAGACTAATAAGTCTTACAATTGATTCTCTTTGTAATTCAGCTTTTTATTTAGTCCTAACTCTAACAGTTGTTTAATTAATCGTTGCTTTTCAATTTGTTTTTCTTTGTACATTTTCCTGATGGAAAGTCCTTTTTCTGTTTTGTAAAATTCTCTTCGTTTTTCATTAGCTTGTTGCCTTTTTCTAACGCCTTCATCGCCTCTGGCACAACGGCAAGTGGATTTTTCATGAAGTTCGTAGGGAGATGTGTATTTTGAAATATCTGAAACTCCATTTGAAGCAATTATTGATATTTCATCTCGAACAGCGCCACATTGTTTTCCTCGTGAATGTAACCAATCCTCGTTAAAACATTTTCTAGAGTAATGAGCATGAGGAGTTCCTTGTAAACCATCGAGATCTCGTCTTAGAGGTTTCTGACCATCTGCACAAGCAATGTATCGTAGTACGCCGATTGCATGATCCAAACACAAACACAAACGCGTTAAAACACACCTAACCTAAATTCTAAAAGAGGGTGGTATTTTTCAACATATTTAGTAATTTTTACAACGGGCTTAAGCGCGGGGTGTGGGGGCCGTAATTTCTAACATATCCGGCTTATCAAGTGACATACGTGACCTTGAAATTTAAAACGGTGCCGTATTTTAGAAAAACGGTGCCGTATTTTAAAAAACGGTGCCGTATTTTAAAAACGGTGCCGTATTTTAGAAAACGGTGCCGTATTTTAAAAAACGGTGCCGTATTTTAAAAACGGTGCCGTATTTTAAAAACGGTGCCGTATTTTAAATAACGGTGCCGTATTTTAAAAACGGTGCCGTATTTGAAAATACAGGGCTGTTTAGCTGTTTATTTTGCTGTTCATATTTAATTACCTGTTCATGTTTAGACTTTTGCGCAGGCGTCATAATTGTAAATACATATATTAGATAAGTCCAGAGAGACTTGGTCAGTCTGTCGTAGACATTCAAAGTGAAACATTGTGCTTAGCTTAAAAATCATTAAATCTATCCTAAAATGTCTGTTGTATCTAATACAGATTTCTACACACTCCTAAACATCAACGAAGTAAATCCTTTGTCTCCAAGTAAAGTTGCCGAGGATTACGAGCAATGCAATCAAGAATGGTATCATTTACTACTAAACGAAGTTGATTTTGGTTTAATGATAGGTTTGCCTGATCTAAAATGGTATTCATTGTGTCGATGTCATCTTGTAGCTGATGATGGAAGTACCGCGCATGAGCATATTCATGCCTTAATTCACTTTACGAATGGAAAAACAGTCTTAGCATTGAAAAAACGACTACAAAGACTTGGAAAAAGACTTCATTCCAAAACAACATTTAAGAAAATTTTGTGTTTGGATCATGCAATCGGCGTACTACGATACATTGCTTGTGCAGATGGTCAGAAACCTCTAAGACGAGATCTCGATGGTTTACAAGGAACTCCTCATGCTCATTACTCTAGAAAATGTTTTAACGAGGATTGGTTACATTCACGAGGAAAACAATGTGGCGCTGTTCGAGATGAAATATCAATAATTGCTTCAAATGGAGTTTCAGATATTTCAAAATACACATCTCCCTACGAACTTCATGAAAATCCACTTGCCGTTGTGCCAGAGGCGATGAAGGCGTTAGAAAAAGGCAACAAGCTAATGAAAAACGAAGAGAATTTTACAAAACAGAAAAAGGACTTTCCATCAGGAAAATGTACAAAGAAAAACAAATTGAAAAGCAACGATTAATTAAACAACTGTTAGAGTTAGGACTAAATAAAAAGCTGAATTACAAAGAGAATCAATTGTAAGACTTATTAGTCTCTTGTAATTTAAGAATTAGTAGAATAAATAATGTACGTTAAAATAAATAAATTGTTTTCTTGCCGAAATTTATCCTGTCCATATCAGACTTAGCCCATTATCTTTAACAAAATTCCCATATAAACGCTATGAGATTTTGTCCAATATATACTTAATTGTCCATAGGTTACTTCTTTGTCCATGTTTGACTACAAAATTTACATGTGTTTAAATGGCATGTCCAAGATCCTATGTCTAGGTTATGTCATGCGTAAGACGCTAATATAAGTTTGAGGTTATGTTGACTAAAGTATATGACGTATGAAGCTAACTTACGATCATGGGGCCCCCAGGGCTTAGACGTGAAGCCCTGAGCCCTAGGCATGAGGCCGAAGGCTTATTCGTATAAATTTAGGTTATGTCATTTCAATCAACGCCTTATTTCTAGGTTATATTGACATCATTTTCGCGCATGCGTACTGCCTTATCTCATTCACGTAACCACGTGGTTCGCGAAATATGACAGGTGACAGCTGACAGGCGCCATTTTCTAAGTCACGTGATATTTGACAGATGACTTTTGACAGATTGACCACACCCTAAATATGGAGTTGCGCAAGATTCATAAATATGACGTCAGAGATTTTGACATATGACAGGTGACAGATGACATTTGACAGATGACAGATGACGCTTGACAGATTGACCACGCCCTAAATAACGCGTTGCGCAAGATTCCTAAATATGACGTCAGAGATTTTGACATATGACAGGTGACAGATGACATTTGACAGATGACAGATGACGTTTGACAGATTGACCACGCCCCTAAATTACGCGTTGCGCAAGATTCCTAAATATGACGCGCATGCGCAGTACCCTAAAATAGGCGTCGCCCAAGATTCCTCGTAATGACGTCACGGGTGGAGGAGTGGGGGTGGCCAAGGTAAGGGTATGCCTACTACTTGTGTATAAAATTGCTAAAAGTCAATGTACAATGTGGCTTAAATAAATTTAATTTATTATGTTTGACCTTGAAATTATTTGCCGTTAGCAACTATTCTTTGTTCAAGTTTCATTATTCTAAGTTTAATAATAAGGCCGCTATGGTTAATTTTGCTATGGGGTTACCGTCTTACTCGCTGGTTGGTGTCTCTCGCCATATTTTAAACAGCTGTAGCGCCCTTATGGCTAAAGATGGCGTCATGCGGTTTTCGCTATTCGATAGGTATGACGTTACACTATTTTTAAAAAATTTAAACCGCGCGCCAATGACTCATCATCAAGGTTAAATAACGATTTTAGTCGATAGCGCCCGAACGGTATGACTTGGAATTTTCGCGTTTGCGCAAATCAATTTATGAGCATAGCGCAAGTATCCTACGCATGGCGACCATTTTCTAAGTCACGTGATTTTTGACATATGACAGGTGACAGGTGACATTTGACATTTGACAGATGACATTTATGGTTTGACAGATAGTAGGGGCCACGCCCTAAACAACGCGTTGCGCAAGATTCCTAAATTTCGAATGACGTCAGAGATTTTGAGATAATAAGCTTCCCCCGGGGGACGGAGGTCCCATAAAACCGCTATCTCTCCCTACTGTGCATCCCTGATTTCTGATAATAAAGTGATCGAAGTCATTGTTTACTTATCGAACACCATGCAGATTGTAATGATTTTTGGCATACGAATCTAAGGGAATTTTTAGTTGACAACGTTTCGTTGTTAGGATATCCATCATCACAGGTGAAAAGTCGGTGCCATGGCTACTGTGATTGAAAGTAAAGTTTTGAAGTTTTATGGAAGAAATGGGTAAAAGAGGTCGAAAATTAGGTTTTAAAGGGGTGAATGTTAAATAATTAGTATCAATTTAGCGAAAAACTCAAGAATTGCGTGCAAGAGGAAAGAAGAATATGGTAAATTTAGGGATAGTTTTCTATTTATGTTAAATTATGAATATCTCAAACAAAACGTGTTCGACTAAAAGTTATTTTAGATTCTTAATCAGGGGCCCAAAAACTCCCGTATGCCAAAAATCATCAAAATCGGCGTGGTGTCCGATAAGTAAGCAATTACTGAAAAATAGGCGAATCGACTTTCTTTTTTAAATAAAGGGTAAGATTTGGATATATCTTATTATTATTTCTTTTTTGCTAGTGCCCGTCCACTAAAAAATGTCAAGAGCCGCCACTGCATGAGATGGGGCTGCCCTAAGCCAAGTGAAAGTAGGTACCTATGATGGTACTCAGGTGAGGCAGGTACCTTAATTTGACCAAGTTTGGCAGTATTTTACCAAAGATGTGGTTTTGATATTTGAAGAGTATATAATAAAAAAATTATTGGCAGACGACTCAGCTGGTTTTTTTTATTTTAAAAAGTTTGTCACGAAGTTACAACCAGGCTATGTCGTCCGCCAACTTTTTTTTTTGGTCGCATGAAATATACTCTTTAATGTGTCCAAATGGCAGCTTTGGTAAAATACTGCAGAACTTGGTCATATTTAGGTAGGTACCTAAGTGGCATCATGGCTACACTTGCTCAGCTAAGTGAGGCCCTATCTCATGTAGGAAAGACATTGAGCAAAATATGAGCTTTGGTAACATACTGACGGTCGTCCATTCACTGGCTCTTAGACTATAATAACAAACCAAAGACTTTCTTTAGAATAAGCTTCTTTATTAAATAATAAGCTATAAGGGTCCTGGTAACTATAACTACAAATTTTGGTGGACGGACCAAGACGGTAACATAGGTTTTATCCTACTTGAAAACAGTTACATCACTGATGGTAGGGAAGCCCTAGAGGGGATTTCGGGATTAACTACAGCGCGGCATATAAATATACCGTAGGATAGCTTGTACCCTGGTAAGTACCTTCACCAAATATGAGCTTCGTATACAGGGCCGATCTTAAAAAATAAAAATATATCCATCAAAAATTGTCGAGCGCGTCAGATTAAGATAGGGTGAGTTAATGTTATGCTAAACAGTGTATATTCCTCTAATCTGACAATTTGAAAGTGACGTAAAGAAAGCAGAGGGCTACAAAAAAAAGTCAGTTTAAGATTTTCAAACGTAGCTTTTTTAATTTTGAAGAAAATAATTTAGGGATAACATAAAATATAAAGTACGATATGACCCGAACGATTTCCACAAGCCGAAATAATAATAGTATTTTTTGACATATTTAAAAGTCTATAGCCGCTTCCCCCACCGATGAAAAGGTATACATTATATATCAGCAACCCAATCTTTATGACGCTCGAGTTAATCCCCATTTAGCATCGAGGGCTCCCCTACTATGATGTCCATAAAAATAAAAAACGGAATAGGAAGATTTGTCATACGCTAACCCATTGAAAAATTAGTTAAGCTACCGATTGGGTTTGTTAAATTTTAATTTTATTTTTGTATAAAAACACGAGTTTGCTAAAAATTATGGGTTTACATTTAATTTATAAGTTAAAAATATGTATTGCTTGCTTCTAATATGATAATTTTGTGTGTAGTTTAATATTAATAAGTAAATATTTCAAGAACTTTAACCAGCACGACTGTCAACTAAACAAAGCACTATTCTGCGGAATTTTGTGTCATGCGCAGGGCCCGATTTAAGGGGGGTAGGTAGGGCAAATGCCCCGGAGCCCACACAACGAATTGGTGGGTATCCTCTTTAGGAAACAGTGAATGAAAGAAATTACATATGTATTTATGAGGACCTTTTTGCCCCCCGGCAAACTTAAACACACCAGAAATTATTGTCTCCTGACATTGACGAAAGAATTTATGGCAACCCTAGTCATGCGCATTGCACAAATTACACCATTTTTCTTTTATTTGTGATCCGGTATAATTTATTTTATACCTTAATATAAACCTGCCATAGAAGGTTATTATTTCCCAATTTTTTACATTCTATCCCAAGATAGGTGTTACAGGACAAATGGAACAAAAATTTTTTTGATATTACAATCGGCAATTAGGCAAAATTGGTCGCATGGTCCGTTTAATGGAGAGAGAGAGCAAAATTAAAAGGAAATTAAAACATTAAAGTTTTTGTTTTTTAAATATGCTTCCTCGTGTCATGTTTTTAATTTTAATGCTTTAACTTTAAATTTGCTAGGGGTTGGCGCAGTTTACTCAACTTATATTTAAGTAATCCGAATCATGGAAATCTTAAATAAATGATCTATGGTCGCAATAATAAAAATTACCTTTATGTAAATATAAAATAAATATCATAATAAATTTCTTAATAAATTCCAAATTTTCTCCCCTCAGTCATCATGTGTACCTACTTAAAATTTGTATAAAATGTATATCATGTATCAACAAAATAAAATATATTTCACAAAAGATGGTAGTAAGTAGTAAGATAGGATATTTTTGGTTTACAGAAACAAAATGCAAAAAACAAAAATATTTGAAACCCCTGTATTCATATATTAACAATATTGCACTGCACATTTTGCTGCTCACCCTCTAAATTTCTTTGCCGGATATCGCCCAACTTAAAAAAGCCTATTTTTCACCACATCTGGTTAAACAATTTTGTTTTATTGTTACAATATTCGTACTCTTGACCATTTTTCATTGTCGGAGGAAAAGGTCGTATTAACGAGAGGTAGATCAAGTCAATTCTTTTAAAAATAAAGTTATTAAAAATAGTCATTATATCTCATTTAATAAAAATAGTCTCTTAATAATTATTTTTATTTTAAACATATTTTATTTTTATATCTAAAATTTCAAAATTGAAACTCATCTTTACGAACAACAATGAGTTAGAAAAACTAATTTGCGCTAATTTCTATGAAAATACAATGT
>JACEGR010012200.1:0-12301 GCA_014170235.1 Listronotus bonariensis | reverse complement strand
GTTACACCTCGAGGTCCCTCGGCCCGGCGGAACACGAGGGATTCCTGCCTCCTCCCGTTTTTAACATAAGTATGTGTATTTAACTAAAGATAAAATTCAAACAACAAAAAATGCTAAAATCTTATAATATGGTCTATATTTTTAAATTAAATCTGTTATTTATTTTATTGCATACATACATTCATACGGAATAAAATTAAAAATCCTTTGTTTATATACGCTCAGAATCACAAAAATATTTAAAAAATATTCAACAGGTATATTAATCCGCATAAAAGGTGGCAGAAACAAATAAACTGTAATACAACGGTTTATTTCTTTACCATAAAAACAGAAAACAGCTGACCATATAGACAATGCGCATGAAATTCCGAACTGAACTTTTGGTTCCAACAAAAATCCGATCCCAGGAGTGCTAAACGGGTTACGAACCGGTAACGAACTGATTCCATTGTAACCCGCGAACACAGAACTGTTACTAAAAATTCAGGATTTTACTAACCGCGAACGCTGCTTTTTCACTGCGCATGCGAATAGTCCCAGGAACCAGTTCAGAATCGAACCCGCGAACAAAGATATTAACAACTAAATCGCTTGCAATAAAGAGGGTTGGTTAGCGAGTAGCCGATAAATTTTTTTGTAAAAAGTACACTTCAAATAATTGTTACCAAAAAAGAGTATAATGCTTTTTGCTTGTTCTCTAGAGAGATATACGCATATCTACCGGATGATTTAAAAAATAGATTAATTTTTTTTTTTAATTAAATTCTGCCGTCAATGGAAAAAACACCGTATGTGCATTTTTATAACTTTTGAGAAAATGGCGTTTAAAGATTTGCCTTAAAAATTAAGGAGGGGGAATAAGGGTTTGTACATCAAATTATTATTTTTTTGTCTTATGTTATTGTTAAACATTTAAAGAATATTTTCTCAAAATTTTAAGTCGATCTAAGCAAAACTCTGGAAGTTATTGTTTAGTTTAGAACCCGGTTTTTTAACAATACGTACATAATGGCAAAATTTATTTCTTTTTTAAAGCAGTTTTTTAATAAAAATATCGTTTCTTCTTGCAACAATAGAAAGATTTAAGCTAACAGAATTCGAAAATATCAAAAACTCGTTTTTGAAATAAAATGTCACAACGGTGTTTTTCAGTTGGACGGCAGAATTTCATTAAAAAAATGTAGAGGCTATTTCATTTAAGAGGAAAAACGAAAAATTTTCTGACTTTTCCTGGATTTTTAAACAAATTCAAGAAAGCCAGTCCATGTATGTTAGCTCGGAGAATTTGAAAATTGTAATTAAAAAAAAACAGTTGCATGCAAAACAAAAGACTAACGCCATAAATGTTGTGTTTTTTAAATGGAACACCCTTTATTATAATAATTTTTGGATTCTACGGTCAATTCTGAGTGTTTTGTAATAAGGGTACTATAGGTCTATCTTCAACTGTTTTTTAGTTATTGACGCTTAATCACTCACATTTTTGGCTTACATTATTTAATTTATGTTTTACCCATCTATTATTAATCTGTAATACCTTAGAAACGGAATATGTTATGGTAGCAATAATACCTGCTATCACACCTAGGGCATTATAAGCGGACATTATGATAATGCCCGCTTATAATGCCCTAATGCGCTAATATGGAAATTTTATTGCTTATCCAATTTTATTTCTCTCACAATAAAAATCAAGTTTATACAAACATATGTATTAAAATAATATCAATAACTTACCAGTTCCTGAAAATATTGCCATTAAAACGGTTTCGGTTATTTGAACTGTTGCCTTGATTTAACTGGCAAAAGATTTTCGGTCGCTTTTATGGCCTTTTCTCTTATATTTTGTGGAATTTCTTTCATTTTGAGCAAATCGTTAATCGTGATAGAAACATCAAAGTCAAACTTAACACCAGTCATTATCTACTTACGTATACAGGTACAGGTGCAACTTATTTTTATATTGCGAATAAATATTATAATTAGTCATTGAAAAACTCTTTTTGGGTAAAACATAAAGCATTGTATGCACCACGAGGCTTTACTGGACTATAATGCCCATCAGGTCGAAATCTAGCCCTCGGGCTATTTCGACCTTCAGGGCATTAAAGTCCTAGTAACGCCCTTGATACATAAATAGCTATAAAGAGTATATGAATATAAAAGACAGGTAACGCAGGTGATACCTGATACTTCAGTCATTGGAGATGGACCTATTACTTTGTAGATTTTTTTTTATTTTTATAATCTTCTTTTTAGCTTTAATGGCATTTTTTGACACTTGTAATATCATTGCACATCGCAAATAGCAAAAATATCTCAAAATGTAGTTTTCTCTAAAGAATAATTCATTATAAAAAACTAACATAGATATCTACTAATAGGTAAGAAATAATAGTTTAAAACTAACAAAAAACACGCTTTATATGCAACCGAACTAAAAATTAGAAAATAATTTTCATTACAAGAAGTTTGTATTACAGTAATAAAAGGTCAAACAATGAATCATAATTATATACCTCAAAATAGAATTATAATAAAACTTAAGATAATAACAGAATAATTCACTTCAACAGAATAAAAGCGTGGGGTGCTTAATATATTAAATGTTATAATTATTCATTAGTAAATATCTATGAGGAAAAGTTATTATAATGGGGGATCTACCCGAAGAGGCTAACCTAAAATTCTTGTTTTCCGACGTTGCCCTCCGGACTATAATATTAAAGGGCTCTAAAATTTTACAATAATTTTTTTATCACCGTGAATCATAGTTTTCACTGCTGTAGCATTTAAAGGAAAACTATCATTTTTTAATTAATTTTTACATACATGTCAATATTGTTGAATAGTTTAGTTTAAATTTATCCTTGCAGGTTATGGAGGATAGAATTCAAGAAACGTGCAGGTAGCTCAGAAATTGAAGAACTGACCATAGTAAATAGAGATAGCACTAAATAGGTGAAGAACTGTTGAAAGAAATTCATGAAGATCTCGATAGGAGGAGCCTTAAGAGTGACGGAAACGTTGAAGTGAGACACAAGGCTGAGATGAAAATATAAAAGCAAGGTAAAAATATCTCTTTAATATATAGGTATGATTACTAATATGTACATTTTGAAAAAAAAAACCACCTCTATGAAATAAGATGCTAATTTTCAAAAATGTGAATTCATGGTGATTAAAAAAATGTTTAAGCGCAGCCTATATAATATCTAAAACTATTACTATTTAACCCTTAATTTTGCAGTAGCCATCATGCGCCCCTCAAATAAAGCAGAACCTTGTATACCTCGTTGTTTGGTGTAAAACTTTTTGTGCGTGTAGAGTTTCTTGCACAGATAAAAAAAAAATAACAATACTCAACAGCTCTATCCTTATTAAACGTACACAAATGATTGAGAAATATTACTTAGTATTGACTGGAAACATAAAATGCCAAAAACGTTCTCGAAAGTCCTGGATCCTGGCATTTTTGGCTTTAAATTTTACTGTTTAAATTATCCATACATATCCATATAAAATGGAATCGTAAAACAAAACAAAAAAAACACAATTTTCTTAGTAACCATTTAGTTTAATTAACTGATCTTTTTTTTACTGTATAATCAAAATAATATGGTTGGAATTCAAGATTTCTTCTCCTATTATCGGGAGTGCAATTGAGGTATGAAAATACCGAGCTTAGCGTCAAAAACAGTTCTTCACTCATTCCGAAAAAGTTTTACTTGGCGCTTTCTTCACTAATCACCACTAACAAAAAGTCTGTTAAACCATCAAGGGCACTACTCAAACTCACAAATCGCGTTTTAACACACTTAATATGTATACAAATTCACGTCTGTATTGAAACTTGAACAGTATTTTAAACCGTTTCAATACCCGAAATCCGTAACAGGGTCAAAGCTAGCTACCTGCATATTACCTGCTTCTTTCGACTTTGTTTACGTTAAGCAGCGCCCCCATCGGTAGTTAAAATCGCCAATAGCTCATGTCAGAAAACTCTTAGACACAGAGTTTTATTACAACATTTAGAACATATCAAATATCGAAATAATTTTAAAACATTTTTTTAAACCGTTACACCCTGTATTTCATTTAATATCAACTTTTGTACTGCGGTAAGTTTAGTTAAATCGCAATATTTTAACTTCACAATTTTCCAGTGAATATTGGCCCATTACTTAGGGACCACCCTGTATCTATTTTTTTTGCTCTTATATTGTAATAGACTTGTTGTAGCTAATTCATGCAATGATCTATGAATAGAAAAGCCGAGTCTGTGTATTTTTTCTTTGTCTAAGTTTCATACATAGGATACATTTTTTAATTTAATTATTCTTTACGTTTTTTAAGTGAACTGCAGGTTCGAAATGGTCAATTAACCTTTTGCCTCCACAAGCGTTTACTTTGGGACCAGGCCCGAAGTGGTTCCTTCTAACTAGTAATCCACAAATATTTTTTACAATTCTGTTTTAAATCTTACCTTCACAGACAGCAACCGACGTTGTCATAAGGGTTTCCTTCTCTTCCAACACCTTCTCCAGTTCCTCCTTTAATACTTCTCTCTCCTTCTTCAATACCTCCACTTGTTCCATCATGTCGGAGTCCTTTCGTTCCGCCTCGCACTCAGCTAACTGTTGAATAGTCGTCTTGTACTTGATTATCTCCAAATTTAGGTTTTTCTCTCTTTCTCTAAGAACATCTATTTGTTTATCTTTGTCGTCGGATATTCTTTTGGCTACATCTTGCGTGAGGAAGTTCTTCTCTTCTTCAAACCTAGAATTTAATAAAGAACAAATTTATTGGCAACGGTTGTAAATGGTTCAAAATCATTACATTTTGTCGGTAAATGATGACGTCATAAACGTCGCGGGTTCAATCGTATTTGAAAACAGGTCGGAGACCGCTGCAAAGGAGTGACACCACTTAAAAGAGACGGAAACCAAGTATTTATACAATCTGGCTATTATTCAGACTTGGACAAATCCTATTATTCGGAAGAGATCAACAAACTAGATCAAGGTTAGACAGATTGTATAAGCCTAAACGAAGACTATGTCGAAATATAAAAAGTTTTACCCCAAACAATAAAGTAGCTTTAATCTTGGCACAAACTTATCAAACGACCCTCGTATTATAAATTGATATCATTTTTGTAATTTTAATTAAATTAAATATTTTTTAAAAACTTATTTTTCGTTGCCATTAGTTAATTCATGCTCCTTGGCTTTGTTTTAGCCAGGCCGTTTGATTACATGGGCAAAAGTGTTTTTAAATATAAAAAGTTATTTTTTCCCAATAAAAAATGTGTAATAAATTGTGACACATCGGTTTTTATCTAATACCAAAATAATACTAACCTTTCTTTCATTTCCTTCAGTTTCTCCTCAAACTCCTTTTCGCAACGTTGTCGCTCTTCTAATACGGCATTCTCTTTGTCCATTTCTGAAATTTTCCGTCATTTGAGCGAATAGGGTTGCGTGGCCCGGCAAACTTGAAAAATCGCCCGTTTTTTCTTTCTCTAAGCTGCTAAGTGATGGACTTTTCTCCATTGTCATTAATTTAAACCTATTATTACACAGTAAAAAAAAGATCAGTTAATTAAACTAAATGGTTACTAAGAAAATTGTGTTTTTTTTTGTTTTGTTTTACGATTCCATTTTATATGGATATGTATGGATAATTTAAACAGTAAAAATTTAAAGCCAAAAATGCCAGGATCCAGGACTTTTAAGAACGTTTTGCATTTTATGTTTCCAGTCAATACTAAGTAATATTTCTCAATCATTTGTGTACGTTTAATAAGGATAGAGCTGTTGAGTATTGTTATTTTTTTATCTGTGCAAAAACTTTATCATTACAAAAAACACCAACAACGAGGTATACAAGGTCTGCACGTTTTATTTGAGGGGCGGCATGATGGCTACTGCAAAATTAAGGGTTAAATAGTAATAGTTTTAGATATTATATAGGCTGCGCTTTAAACATTTTTTTTTAATCACCCATGAATTCACATTTTTGAAAATTAGTATCTTATTCTGCTAGAGGTGGTTTTTTTTTCAAAAAATGTACATATTAGTAATCATACCTATATTAAAGAGATATTTCTTTACCTTGCTTTTATATTTTCTATCTCAGCCTTGTGCTCACTCTTCAACGTTTCCGTCAATTCTTTAAGGCTCCTCTCCTTATCGAGATCTTTCTCGCGAATTTCTTTCAACAGTTCTTCAATTCTATTTGTGCTATCTCTATTTAATATGGCTAGGTCTTCTTCTAATTGAGCTAATTTTTTGCACGTTTCTTGAATTCTATCCTCCATAACCTAAAAGGATAAATTTAAACTAAACTATTCAACAATATTGACATGTATGTAAAAATTTGACTAAAAAAATGATATTTTCCTTTAAATGCTACAGTGAAACTATGATTCACGGTGATAAAAAAATTATTGTAAAATTTAGAGCCCTTAATATTATAGTCCGGAGGGCAACGTCGGAAAACAAGAATTTTAGGTTAGCCTCCTCTTTCGGGTAGATCCTCGGCTGTCTGGCTGGTGGTTGTGGTTGCGTTGGCGCCCAGCTGTGACCTTGACATTTAGAGCTGTCAATAATATGTCAAAAATGCAGACTTTGGTCATATATTATCGTTCCAAGTTTCATCAAAATACACCGGACGGTTCAGAAGTTAGACGGAGGACGAGCAATAATAAAAGTGTCTGACAATAACAAAAATATGTTGAGTAAACCCAAAGTCGGTCTATATAGGGTCGCGACATTCGGCCATATTGCTGTTGACGTGTTATGAAGGCACACCTCCAATATACAGTTTATTGTATTAGTAAAACAACGGTTTGCACAACAGTTTTTAATTATTATTAGGTTGTAAATTCTTTTACTATAAATAAAAAACATTTGGAATTACATCTTTCAACAAATATCACTTCCAAAACAATGCAAAATGAAATGCGCAAATTCTAGACGCCACTGAATTAATCATCAGCTTTGATTTTCCCCAGTCTTGCCAACTTTTCTCCGTGGAGTGCCCTTCCTTGCGTCCCCTGACCTTGACCCGCCTAAAAGTTGAGGAGATGTCGCAACCTTATAAATATAAACTAACCTTGGAGTAAACCTATCTATAGGCAGGAAATTGAAAATTAGGTTTGTTAAAATATTTTCAAAACCTTGATTTTTACCTGTACAGGTAGGATGCGAACTAATAAACGCAACCACTACCTCCAGCCAGACAGCCCAGGGTTTATCCAGAAGAGGAAAGAGAATAACATATTAAAAATCAGCTGACCTAAAATTATTTTTCAAAAACGTTGCTACCTCCAATACTATTAATAATAACATTTAGATGTCTTATCATCGCGGCTTACAGTTATTTGACAAATTTTTTATGCAAATCGGTGATCTGAAACACAGTCCTAAAATGCGTTAAAATTTAGAAAGATGAAATGCCTAAATTAATTTAATGCATTTAATTGCCTTTTGTACAGTGCGTCCGATCTAACGTGTCCACATTTTTAAATGTCTATAATTTTTTTTTGTAGGGAATTTAATTTTCTTTAGTAAGTAAGTAAGTAAGTAATCTTTATTCAGATCAAACCATAAGTTTTAACATTCGTCATTACAACAATATAAAAAATATAAAAATATACAGATAAAAACAGTTTAACTCGAATTACATTAAAAAGTTATACAAAGACAACAGACACATTTTAGCCTATAGCCTGTAGTTTAAAATTTTCTAAGTCTACATTACAATTCAGGTACTCTTCAATGCTATAAAAGCTCTTATCTATTAAGTAAGTCTTTATCACAGTTTTGTACTTATTTATACCTAACTCCCTAATCTCATGTGGCAGTTTATTATAAAAAGTAGGGGCATAATGCAGGGTGGCATTCCAAGATCACCTCAGTCTTAGGAATTTAATACGTAAAAACAGTATAGGCAAGCTATAAAGGTCGCGAAAATCAAAGCAAACGACACTGCTATTAAAAATTCCAGCAATCCTCAGCGGGCCATGTGGGATTTGATAAAAACAAAAAAGAAAATCAGTCGCAGAAGGCTACAGTTCTAAATGCTGATAAGTTCAATTCATATTTCTGCTCAATTGCAGAAAGTGTTACAGGTAAACTTCCACGCTCCACCAAACCTTTTACAGACTACCTTAATCATCTGTCAAACATTAATATTCCTGAGTTCAAATTTAGAACGGTGGGTTTTGTAGAGGTCAGGGATGTTATAACATCACTGAGGAACAGTAAGAGTAAGGACTCATACAATATAAACACTAAAATAGTAAAAACTCTTAAAAATCTTATTTTTGTACCTTTAACAAAACTAATTAATGAATCGGTATCTTCTAACATTTTTCCAGCAGTCTTCAAAACTGCTAAAGTAATTCCTCTTTACAAAGGTAAAGGGTCAGTTGATGATTGTGGTAACTACCGCCCCATATCTATCTTACCGATTTTATCAAAAATTTATGAAAAAATTATTAAAAAACAACTTAATGATCATTTTGAATCTAATAAACTTTTTACAGTAAGTCAGTTTGGATTTCGTAAAAATAAAACGACCAGTTTAGCAATTGATTGTCTTACTAGTAATATCTTACAGGGCTTTGAAGCTTTTCTTGACACATATGCATCTTTCCTGGATCTCACCAAGGCATTTGACTGCGTAACTCATGACATTCTTTTGAAAAAGCTTACTTATTATAACTTCCACAGCAGTGCAGTGGCATTGGTGGGATCCTATCTCTCGGACAGAAGGCAGTTTGTCTCTTTTAATCGAAATATTTCATCCTCCCAGATGTTAAAATATGGAGTACCCCAAGGCTCAGTGTTGGGTCCTGTTTTATTTCTCATCTACATAAACGATCTTGTTCATTCTCAGGACTTGGCTAAGACAGTTATTTTTGCAGATGATACCACTTATTATGTAAGCTTTCATCCATCAGAGCTCCCTGATATGAGGTTAAATCGCATTGACTCAAGTGTACAACAGTGGTTCATTGCAAATGGTTTATCTCTAAATAATTCAAAAACGCAAACCATGCATTTTTCACTTAGAAACCCAAAGCCAGAACATGCTTCTATAGCTGCTGGTGTCGAAGAAGTAAAGTTTCTTGGGGTATAGCTTGATCCTGGCTTAACCTGGGAAAATCAGGTAATCCATTTATCCAAAAAATTATCTAAATATCTCTTTTTAATCAGGAATCTTGTTCATGTTACATCACTGCAGACCGTTTTGTCGGCATATTATGGATATTTCCACTCTAACATATCATATGCCATTCTCTCATGGGGTCATTCACCTCATTTGAACAAGATCTTTGGATTGCAAAGAAAATGCATTCGCCTCATTAGTGGCTTACACTATAGAGCGGATTGCCGACAATTTTTTAGGGAGCTTGGGATCCTCACAGTGCCATGCATTTATATTTTAGAGTGTCTACTATATATAAAGAAAAATATAAATAGTTTTAGGTGTTATAGAGACCTTCATAATTACCCTACTCGAGGCAATGAAAATCTCGTGTGTGACTTCAGTCGGCTCAATAGATCCAGGAATGGCTCCAGATATCTTGCAGTGAAGTTTTTTAATTGCTTACCGACGAGTATAAGAGCTCTTAATGACAATATTTTCAAAGCAAAAATAAAAAAATATTTAATTGGAAAGGCTTTTTTTTCATTGGAGGAATATTTCCTCTCAGATTTTGAAGGATATTAACTTTGATTTCAATGGGTAATGTTGTTGCCGCCTATGATGTTTTATTACATTGTCTATGTTTTAGAATGTGTTCTGTATATTATGTATTTATATTACTTTATGTTTAAATGTTTTAATTTTAATTTTATATTGTCTATATGACATTTTATTCTGTTAAATACTGTTGATATCTCTATTACTTTTATAATGTTTTAATGTGTCAATGTTCTAATATGTCAATTTTAGGTGTCAAATGTGTTTTACCTTATTATATTTTAAATTTTATGACGTGTATATGTACAATTTTGTATGTTGATATCAATAAATACTACTACTACTACTACTACGTAAGTTGTTGCGCTCTCTTGTATCGTACTGGTGAACTTCTACAGAGGTTTGCATTTACTGATGTTCTGGTGTATGTATACGAGTGCCTCATATATACAGGGTGAGGATTTTAAAGTGTATACAATGCGATATCTCTAAATGCATTGCACGATTTTAACAAAAGTTGGTATGGGTACAGGTAGCAGGGGAGACATACTCGACGTAGTACTTAAACCTTGCCCTCCAGTTCTTGACGGGTGGGGTAACTTCAGAATTTTAAATGGAAAGGTGTAGTTTTTCTATGAAATTTTAATCAGCATAAAAACTACATAAGTGTACAAAAATTACTTCATTTGCTTTACGGGTTGCATACTTATCAATAATCAACTTTTATTTTAAAAATTTTAGTTTATTCGACATGTTATATTGTGTGCGCAACTCCTGTCAAAAAAGAATTTTGAAATGTTTAGAAGTCAACGGAGGCCACTTTCAACACCTTTTGAAGCATAACCAGCGTTAATTTTAAATATTCTAATTAATTTATTGTTTCGTTTATTATTTCCTTAAAAATTCGTTACTAGGCAACCAGTAAAGCAAATGAAGTAATTTTGTGTACACTTATGTAGTTTTTTATGCTGATTAAAATTTCATAGAAAAAACTACACCTTTCTATTTAAAATTCTGAAGTTACCCCCACCCGTCAAAAACTGGAGGGGTAAAATTTAAGTACTACGTCAGAGTATGTCCCCCTTGCTACTTGTTACCCATACCAACTTTTGTTAAAATCGTGCAACACATTTTAGAGATATCGCATTGTAACACTTTAAAATCCTCACCCTGTATATTGGGATTAAGAATATGTGACGGTAAAAATTTTCAGATTACCGATTCGTGAATTAACTTTCACATTATTTTTTTATTATTATCAAGAATGATTTATTTATTTATTTATTTACGGGCAAAACCCATTTACAAATTTACAATGTTTGCAAATAAATTTAATATTCACAATAATTAAAGTAATAAATATACATAAGTTGCACTAATAATAAATAATCTAATATTATCACATTACACATCACAGTTCAAGACGTATCACATTTTTTTTAATACATTAAAGGAGGAACTAAAAAGTCTTTGTCTACTCTATTTCCATTATTAAGCATTCTTATGATAGGAGAAAACCTGCCGTAATTGGTTCTATGAAAATCTACAGCAAAAAGATACTGTTCTCTTGTGTTCATCTTGGCGGAACCCGAAAATTGATTTTATTTAAAAGGCTTTGGCAATCAATGTTTCCATTAATCAATTTAAACAGAAAAAAATATCAGCCTTGATTCTACGTTCCGCCAAGGAATCCAAGACCAGTCTATGCCTTCGAACATCATGGGATTCCGGGGAAAGTTTAATTTAGATGAAATAAACCTAGTGTACCTTTTCTGTACTCTCTCGATGTTTTGTATATGTACTGCATAAAAGGGTGACCACACACAGGAAAGGTACTCTAAGTTTGAACTGACAAGAGTTTTGTAAATATTGTTCAAACTATTGATGTTACGGAAATCCCTAGTGTTTCTACACACAAATCCAACAACTTTAAAGATTTGTTTACAATATGTTCATAGTGGATATGGAAGTCTAATTTAGTATCTAAGTGTAAACCTGCCTAAATCACAAATGGTGTTTACCCTTTCTAAAGGCTCCCCATTTATACCATAAACATAAGTGAGTGGATGCTGCGACTGATGAAAGGTTATTGTTTTACATTTTTTTACATTTAAATCCATCCTGTTTCTATCACACCATACACTCACTCTGCTTAAGTCATCCTGCAAGTTTATAGCATCCTGAAAGCATTTTTCAGGTACAAATAATTTCAAATGTAGGGGTTGTAGCGAATTGGATTTCATTTCTAAGATCGGTAATGAAAAAATTAAAGAGATAAGGACCCAAATGACTACCCTGAGGGACTCCTGATGTAACATGCACCTCTTGTGATACAAAACCTTTACTTTTACAAACTGTTTTCTATTATTCAAATAAGATTTTAACCATTTAAGCAATGTACCAGTAAAACCAAAGGCTTCTCGTTTTTTCCTAAAATATGATGATCAACAGTATCAAATGCCTTACTAAAGTCGGTGTACACAGCATCTACTGACACCCACTCTCCAAGGCATCTAACACTGCCTGTGTAAACAACAACATATTTGTTGTTGTGGATCTGCCATCGAAAAAGCCATGCTGT
>JACEGR010012199.1:0-12304 GCA_014170235.1 Listronotus bonariensis | reverse complement strand
AGAATAAATATATTAACCAGAAGGATATCTCGAAGGCGGCTTCTTTGATGTCTCCTAGCGCGTCTCATGACCTCGAACTGCATATTTTGCAGGCGTTTCATGAGCGTACCTAAGAAATTAACATGTTTAGGCGCCTATCTTTTAAAAATATATTTTAATATTATTATAATGCATTTTATAACAGATAATCAAATAAAACAGATGCTTTAATAAGATGTCGTATTGAGATATATTAATAATTATTATGAAATGTGTCTATTTATTTTCGCATAAGACAATTTTTTATTTTTCATATTTTTGAAGTTTCTATTTATCCATTTGAGGGTATGGAATAGTCTAACTGTAACAAACCATTTAATTAAATAACTAATTGGAAATTGTTCACAAGGATGTAAAAAACTATTTTTAAACGGTTTTACTTGACCTGTTTGTTATTTATTTGGAATTATTTTTTGGGTCAAATCTAGTAATTGAAATTTGACCCCCTTCCTGACGACCGATCGATCTGAAATTTGGTACACTTCCTTAGTCTTGATGACAATACAATATAACATATTCTTTATGATTGTAAATCTAACATGGCCGCCGATACAAAATGGCGGATTACATATTACTTTACTACAACCTCAATATGGGTATCAAATTAAAGGGCTTTATTGGTAGAATAGAACCCACTAAGAAAAAAATAAAATCCAAGATGGTCGCCGCCACAAAATGGATTATATATTTTTTTTTCACAAATACCTTAATATGGGTATCAAATAGAAGGGCTTGATTGGTAGAATAGAACCCACTATAAAAAAATTAAAATCCAAAATGGCCGCCGCCACAAAACGGCGGATTACATATTTTTTCTCACAACTACCTCAATATGGGTATCAAATGAAAGGGTTTGGTTGGTAGAATAGAGCTCACTATAAAAAAAATCAAGATGGCCGCCGCCACAAAATGGCGGATTACATTTTTTTTTCACAAATACCTCAATATGGGTATCAAATGGAAGGGCTTGATTGGTAGAATAGAACCCACTATAAAAAAATTAAAATCCAAATGGCCGCCGCCACAAAATGGCGGATTACATATTTTTTCTCACAACTACCTCAATATGGGTATCAAATGAAAGGGCTTGGTTGGTAGAATAGAGCTCCCTATAAAAAAATAAAATTCAAGATGGACGCTGCTGCAAAATGGCGAATTACATATTTTCCACAACTACTTCAATATAGAATCGTTGGTTAGTTCTGGTTAGTTATAGTAAGGCGAACTCAATAGAATGAGAAGTATCAGCTAACAACAAAACTAAAAACTTGAAAATAAATTATGTAAAAAAACTTTTTATGTTAAACGGTTTTATTGTACTAAAAGCTAAAAAATAATTCGGTAAGTCCTAACTACCAGATCGCACCAATCTTCTCATCAATCTGGGGTATTGATCAGACAAATAATAAAATCGTTGGGCAATTGACATTTCTATCATAATATTTACTCTCGATACGCTTCAGTTTTTTAAAATATGTATTGTGTAATTTACACAAGTGTCTATTTATTTTTCCATATGACAATTTTTCTATTTTTAACATCTTTTACGTCTTTAACGTCTTGAGGAAATCTGTAAAATTTGTTCGCACCATCATCGTAGGATTTGTTTTTACAATTTTTAAAACTGCAAACAAGGCCTACTTTTTTCTTTCTTCTTCCATGATAGGTAATTAATTACACAATTCACAGAAAAATCACTAAACAGAATATTATAGTCCAGAAAAATAAAACGTATCGCAATAAACTATATAAAATACATTGACCGTTACCGAGTCGTTGCTTCGCCTTTCACTACTGCACTGGCAATTTCGGTTTAGAATTTCGGTTTAGTAGCCCTCGAAGGTCACAGCCTGCGTCGCTCAAGGTAAAAGAGATATCCTTCTGGTTAATATATTTATTCTTGTGGTCCTGTCACACAACCGCAACGAGCCCCCAGCCGTGAGCCTCGCTGGTGAAATGTAGGGGATGCGGTGCAAAAAGTTTCGTATTTAACAAAATTGCATTAGTATAGATGGGTCCACATTTATTTCATTTTGAAAGCAATACCGCCAAGTACACAAAAAAATGATAACGTAAACAAACCTTTTCGAAGGCACATAGCGCTGACAGAGCCTGATTTCATATTTTTTAGATATGTAAAAAAAAACACAGCTAAAACACGTATCACGTACTTAAAAAACAACCTCTCATTTCGCCTCTGTCTTGCCATAAAACTGGTGGCACGTGGCGTGCAACTAGAAATTTGTTGAATATTTTTTGCTGCAATAAATCATTGTTCACAAAAGGGTTTATTTACTTTATCTTTTTTGTGTACTTTGCGGTATCACTTTTAGAATGAATTAAATGTGGACCCATCTATATGAGTTTGTTACTACTACGCTTTAAATTACAGTTGCTCCTAAAGTAAACCTTCACAAATAAGGTAACATAGTTTTACCTATACTACACTCAGTTTGGATAATAAGGAATAGAGATAAGTAGAAAAATCTGTTTTATTTAAACAAGGTGATTATGTACTTAACTACATAAGACAATAGACTCAGTTTGACAAAATTGCTTTTTATATTTCGGAGGGCATAAAAAGTGATTTAGAAAATTTTTCGAATTAATCAGCCCCACTTTTCTCTATTATTGTAAATCCGGTTAATGTTATAAAAATCAAAAATCAGTAAGGGTGGAGTAGAAACTATAAAAATGCTAATATTGTCGAAATATGTATTTAAAATCACGCATAAAAAGTAAAATAGCTAAATACTGCAATAGAAAAAATTGTTGTTTGAGAATCATTCAATGTTAACTGCGTTTTTTAAACTTAAAATTTTAGATTTTATGCTGGTTCTTAATGGCAAACCAATGCAATAAAAATAAAATTACCAAAAAAAAAATGTTGGACCGGACGAACGACGTGGTCGAGTTTAGATTTAGTACAGTACTGCCTGACAAGGGGATTATAACAACCTGTGTTCCTTATCAATCCGCAAAATACACTTTACCGTCAGGATTAAATAAATTAAAAATTCTTATAACATTAGTTTGTCATAAGAATAAATAAAGTTATAATTAACGTAGAACATTCCCAAAAATTATAAATTTAATGATTTTCAAACAAGGGGTATAATTTTTTACAAATAAAATTACCCCCTTTTAACAGCACATTATAAAGGGCAATAATTTTTTTATCCAACACTTACATATAATATCTACATAATTGATCAGATTTTGAGGATATAAAGTGTACTATAAGTCAAGTCAAGTAAAGTACCCTTTAGCTCACTAGTGAATTATAGACTTTAGCTCACTAGTGACTTATACTAATTCTTTATTACTTCCAACATTTCACAATTAAAAAAATAACATAAAACAACTAATATATTATACTACAATTTATTCGTGTTTATATTAACAGTAATTGTTATATTAGATTTATCTTGGACAACGTTACATTGTGCGGAATGTTCTTCAGGAAGTCTTTCAGCACTAGTACTTGTCTTGGTGCGCTCTTCACCCTGTATTCGTCTTGCAATCTCAAACTTGTTAGAGATGCAATCTTCTAAATATCCTTCTGCCACGGTAGAAGACTTCCACCCGCCATGGCGTTTAAGGTTGGTGATATCGGCCCCAGCGTTGACTAGAAGTGTCGCTGAAGAACGCCGCATGCTATGACCACTATATAAGATTTCATCAGGTAGTTGCAAATAATGAGCAACTACTCTCGGAATTTTCGAAATTTTATTTATTCCCACGCATTGCCTAGTGCATTTGCCTTTTTGAAAGTTGACAAAAATCTTTTGTGAGGCGTGTTCTCTGGCCTTAGGGACACATATTTTCTAAATATTTCAAGCATATTTACCAAAAATCCTTCTTTTAAAATTGTAAAGCTTCTCGATTTGTTCGTCTTGGTATCAGGTATAGAAACATATATGTACTGGCCTTTATCTACTATATCTTCAATACTTAAGCGAGTTAGTTCGTCACAACGGCATGCACCAGCGATTCCCAATATCAATGCAACCTATAAAAATCCGAACAGATAAATATTTAATACCAGAAACTAAAGTAAATTCATACCTTTGACATTAAGTGCTCGTCGTCAGGTGCCTCAGCCAAAAATTTTTCGATGTATTGCCTCTCCAGAATTTTTGCCTTTTTCGGTTTGAAATTTCTTGAATTGCTCTTCAAATATGCGACAACTTTTCCATACCTACCTATATCCACGTTCTTATATACTTTTAAGGTCGTTTTTATCATTGAATACTTGGTCCACATTGATGAGGGAGCAACTTTTTCGATAAAAACAGAAAGTAAGCCATAATAACATCTTCATTTATAGTACCAACTCCTCGCCTTTTCCTCCATGCTTCAAAATCTTCAAATTCTTTATTGTACGTTAGTTTTGACTCCTCTGGAATTAAACTGCATGTCGCTACCGCAGCTTCTTCCAAAATTTCCGCAGGAACTTCACAATTTTCCATTTCGCAAAGCATTTTTATGTTTGTCTACAAAGTTGTTTACTAAACAAACCCGTAGTTACCAACAAAATGCATTACAACGAAACAAGCTTGCTTTCCAAAAATACAAAATTTTGTTGCTGGTGTTGACAATGACAAGTAACAAATAATGGATGACGTTTTCAAATTATTTTCGATATTAAAAACGATTTATACGAAAGTGTTGGATAAAATTTTGTATTAGACACGTGAGTTATTACATATAAGTCACTTAAGAAAATTACTCTCTCGCCCTTCGGGCTCGAGAGTTAAACTTTTCTTGCGTGACTTATATGTAATATAACTCACTTATCTAATAAATAACTATTACTTTTAATTACCCTGTAATAGTAATTGAAGCCAAGGAATTCATAAAATGAAAACAGCATAAATAACAAAATAAGGATTTTCTATGTCAATCAAAAAGAGTCCCCAAGATGCCTGAAATATTTTAAGCACGTATTTTAAGGTCAATATTGTGACGTTGACATTTTGAAATACTACTTGACGTCACTGGGGCAAATGTACCATATGGAACTATCTTCTTGGGACCATGAGACCGGTGGACCATCAAAACTAACTTTGCATTTTTTTTAAAAACTAACTTAACTTATTTCACTAACTAAATTTAGTACGGGCATATCCCTAGGGATAGCCCGTACGGGGCTTAACTCAAACTTTAACTTTTTACTTGACTTTACTAACTCTATCTTCTCTGATAAACCAATCAATCCCCGTCTTAAAATTTTGTTCTCTTTAAATATTAAATTTTTCAGTATTTGTTTTGCATTTCTAGGCAACTCAACTTGTTTAATGTTTTTGTTTTATTATTATAAGAGTAACCTAGAAAATTGTTTGATTTCTACTTTTTAAACCTTGACACCTCACATATTGTTTTATGTACCAAATTTCCCAATGTTAAGTAACCCAATTAAAATTTAAATTTCCCAAAAATGTATATTTTTAAAATTCCCAAAATGTATACTTTTTTATATTAGGTGTTCACAATATTATACTTTTTTCCGATAAAAATAAGTCGAAAAATGCACCAATCTAAGCATCCTAAGTTGCGTAAAACAAATATTTTGACTGTGATTATATTTTCGCATCAAATTTCACAAAAATGTGTACACATTTTGTGATTTTGGCAATTAAAATAAAAAAATATATTTTGTCTAAAAGTGTATTTTTTCTTTTCTTAAAAGGACGAGGACCTTATTTTAGAGGGTAATGTAAACCAACACTGATTATGATTAGCAAGTCGGCCACAAAAATCCAAATATTTGGTCTCTTCCATCTTTGTAATACAACAAACAGTTTTAAAAAAATCATTTTTTAATAAAGGGAAAGCAAGGAACAAAGTGTTTAAATAATTTAGTTATCAAGATAATTAAAAGAGAAAATGTTAAATAATAGCGAGGCTATAACTTTGGCGTAACCGTTGTTATTTAGTGGTAACAATACCGGGTGTCTCTAGCCGGTGGCTCACCGCAATAACTTTTTATCGTTAAAAATATTGAATAAAATTTGGTTCATAAAGGTACTCGTCCACTAGCGACGGGCGGAGACAGATTGGGTCGAGCACGCCGCCTGCAGGTGCGTCCATTAGCGACGGGCGCATACGGGAGGATATTTTCATTAATATTTTACATCATTGAGCTTTTTACGAGTTTAGTAGTAAAAAACCTTTATGGAGATGTAAATTAAAAAAGCTGAAAGAGGAAAAAAAGTGTATGTCCTAAATGGCATTTATCTAAAAAGCAGTATCTAATTTAATAACCAATGATAACTTATTGTATATTTCAAGCCCCTTACTCTATTAATAATAATAGCCCGCTATTGCTGTAAGAGAAAAAAGTTAATAAGGATTTTTGTAATACATTGCAAACTAAAATATTGATTGTGTGGTATCAAATTGTTGGTAAGAAATTATTCTTTTTAGCTATAATAGTAAACCACCCTCGATTCATTTGAAGAAACTGACTTAAGACTATAAATAGGCACAACGGTTTTGTAGAGGCTATAAAAAACAAAAGATGGTCACATCTGTTTTTCCGTGACTATTTAATCCAAAATTTGAAAACAAAAAAAAACAGATAAAAGACATATGTCAAAAAGTAGCAAATGTAGTGTCATTGTACTCGGAATGGCTTTCTTTGTTAGGGTCGTTTCCGGGTAAACTGGAAGTGATAGAAAAAAATTTAATACATGAAATAATGCATATTTATGTAACATATCCAATATTATTTTAATATCTAAAAAAGGGGTAAAAGGTGAGCTATCGGTTACGGATACCCGGTTTATACTACAGGGTGTTTAAAAGTAAAAAAATAATAATTTTTAACCTTTCAACAGCATATCATAAAGGGCTCCAGGCTCTAATAGTGACAGAGCATTTATTTATTTATTTAAGGGTTTCTTTTTTACTTTATGACTAAGGGTACATTGTTATACTAAATCCGATTCAACCGACCGATCGGATAAAACTCAATCCGACAAAAATTGCGTTATACACGTTTTAGATTAAGTAAGGAATTGGATTGAACGCCTTAAGTCAAGTCAATTCTGTTTTTAAAACTATTTAAATTGAGTCCAGTCGATATTTACGGTTTTAGAGCAGGGTTCAAAAATGACAGTTAAGTAAAACAGCTGATAAGTGTAGAAACGAAATAGTGGGAAATAAAATAAGCTTAAATATTTGTTAAAATATTGTGATAGTGTTTCTTTAGTGGTTTGCGTTCTTTTGTCTTATTTTCTGAAATTAAATGTCATTACCATAGGATAGGATACGATAAAATAAAGGTATTCTAATCCTATGATGCATCATGGGTAATGTGTCAAACGGTCGCCCCACCACGAATGTGTTAGACACGCTTGCCATGCGAATGCATGGGAACTCCTCCAATAATAAAAATTAGTTTTCAACAATAGATAAGTGATTTTTTTCACCCTCCTACAATAATATTAAATAAAAATAATTAAGTAAAAACCTTGACCTAATTGTTTCTTATTGTGTCCTTAATTTCTCCGGTTAAACAGGTTTTCCCCAAGCGCAGTTTATCATATACCTCTATTTTATGGTATAACAGTATAATAATATAGCACATTATGGTCCCGTGGCGTCGTCGTTTTTACTTGCATACCAATCACTTACGGTGCGTACTAAGTCCGAATCGGTCTCAATGCATATTTTTTATTATTTATTTTTAATTTTGACAGATAAATTTATTGTTATTAACTCTTTTATTTAGTTTTGTTATAATTATTACTAAAAATATTATTTTTGGGTATTGTTCTCATGGGACAAAGAACAACTGGCATAACTAATTACTAATATTTTATTTAGAGCAATGTACTAAACCAAACTTTTTACTATAATATTAAAAATGAATTGTCGATTTACACTACAAATTTCTTAAGCCGCGCCCAACAATTTGCCAAACATCCGTCGAAACTAACCAACTTATTTGCGCGCTTCTTTGACGACAAAAAACTGACAAGCTCTAAATCACCTGCGAATCATTCCCCAAGCCCTTAAAACGACGCACAGTGAGTCGATATGTGGACAAAAATGCCGAAATCAATATTTTCATAGTAACTTAAAATGTCTGCATTTTTACTCATAGATAACCAGATAATAACAAGACAACTCGTTTCTTTTTTTTTGCTTTGCCAATATTGAAATATGCAGCTTTATGTGTGATCCTTTTCATAATACAGAAACGTATCTTGCCATTTGATTTTTTCTTTTCAAGTTCAAAGGTTAACTACAATTAGCATAAAAATCTGTAAGATTTGTGTTTTAGAAAAAAAAATTATACCTACGTTTGTTGTTTATGAAATTATATCTTTTTACAATCTGTCTTGCAGCAACCTTACAAGCAAACAACGTTTAAAATTTCATATTGATTTCTAAAAATACATCAAAAACCATATTTTTGTTTTTGGGGCCATTTTACTTGTGGACGAGTGAGCAAATATTTTTTGTATTGATTAGCTGCAACTATCTGCAACTTTTTATGAAATTTAATTTTTAGTTATAGTGTATCTCAAAGTATATCGCTTTGGCTTTTGACGACAGTACTCCAATATACCTGCCGACAGCAATAAAACTGCGGATCAGTAGGTTTAAAGGGCAGAACATTAGGGACGGACTCTAATAATATAAAGATTTATAATTTATTTAAGTAGATATAATCTTAAAATTGCATTAAAAAATTAAATATATGCAAAGTTTTAATAATTTTAAATAAATTTATAATTATATTATTTATGTTGTTTTGTACAGAAATGTAAGAGTCCTCAATTTTTATAATGTGCTGTACTGAATTTTTTCAGCTCTCAACTGGTATATTAGTAATTACATGTTTTATCAAATTTATAACACTGGGGCGTGTGTTACATTTTCTGCTCTGATCTTTGATTTTACTTGGTTCCACAAATGTTCTATGGGGTTAAACATACAGTGATACGGAGGAAGACGTAAGACAGTATGCCCAGCCTGTTCAGCCAAATTGTCACATACATATTGTTTTTTAATTGCATATAATTTTAGGACTTCCAAAAGTTGCGCTTTTTGTAAGTTTTCAAAAAGTTTTGCGCTTGTATCCTGGTGATAATCCAAGCTAGAATCCCTAATATTCTTTGCAGACAACAGCAAGCAGTTTGGGACAAATCCGTCTTCTGAACCAGCGTGTATTATGGTAATGCGTTTTCCTTTATTTGAAGGTGCTTTCGTCTGAGTAGGAACAACTCCGCTTTCATAAAGACAATATATTTTCCTTCTTAGTAGGTCTTGATCACTATTGTCTATACGGTCAGATCGAAAATCACTACGCTTTTTTCTTTTGTTCAATTCTTCACTATTAGTAGTATCCCTTATCGACGATATTGGAGTTTTTGTAAGTAGACAGGTTTCTTTTAATGCTTCTTGTTTAATAAGTCCCCTACTGATTAAAGTTTCATACACATTTTTTACAACCGTTTTGCATCTAATGACAAATTATTTCGACGCGACATAGTTATAATATAATATGTATTATCGTAAAACTTTTTCGAAACGCACAGTAAAAAGGTTATTCAACACTACAACTAAAATATTAGCAGAAATATTTATATAAATGGTCAAAACTCAAGAGAAATTTATACCTGGCCCACCCCTGTCATTATGAACTCATACACACAAAAAATTCTAGTTTATATCCAAAACTAAAACCACTCTTGACGGCATTATCTTGTATCACCTGTAACTCCTTTTGAGCCCACATTAACAATATTGAGACAAGAAAAACCTAATCTTATTTTTAAAAACATGTTCGTTTTGAAATTCGAATCAAGTTTTGGTTTAATCAAGATTGCTTTATATCTAATCAAGAACCAGTTAAGTTTTGCATGAAAAAAATTATTGTTTTCAAATAACTCTTAAACTCACATTATTTCAATTACTATTGCAGTTGTGTCAAGAATACTTTTGCTCGCTTTAATCAACTGTCTAAAAGATTTAACCAAGTGTAACTTCTTTTACTCAAAGCCACTAAATTATGGACCTGATATTAGCTATACTTGAATAAAAATTATAGTTCTATTTGAAAGTGCGGGAAAGAACATGCGGTGGCGCTAGCTTCGCCTAATAGCAGACGGGATTTGGTCAGCCATTTTTCCCGTGTAGATGCCATGTCTTTCGTGAATATTGTGCGTTTATTGATTTGGAAATCGAAAATTTGCTTGTAAAATGGAATTTAAGCTATTTAATTCCTATAATTAAAGGTAAGAGGGTAACTAGATATAATATTTTTATGTATATTACCTAATTTTGATTTAATTTATGTACGTAACAGGTACGCTAATAATATTCATAACCTAAAAGGTATACTGATCTTGTATTTAATATGACTTTAATATTAGGGTGTCTTCTTTCTTACGAACAAGAAACGTTTTATTAATTTTAACATTTCTTTTTGAAGTTTTATTTTATATTAGTTTTAGGATCGGTACCTATAATAAATAACGTTTTCCTAAGACAATGTACGTTAATTGTCTTTACTTTCGAAAGAAGACGAATTGATTTTTACACTTATTTCTAAGATTTTAGATTAGGAATTTGGATGGATGGATGTCTTTTTTCACATACACGTCTAGCCACTTTAAAAGCTTCAATGCGAAATTTTTACTAATGCGTCGAAAAGATACGGTTTAAGCAAGCACAAAACGAGCACGATATCTTATTCGAAATGTTGACCTGCAGGCATTCTTTTTCTTATATTTTCCTGCTAGTGTTGTGTGACCATCAACCTTTTAAAGGGGCTAGACGTGTATAAATAGTTATTTTAAAAACATAAAGAAGTATTAGATTATACAGGGTATTTTAAAACAGCATTTTTTTTTAAATCCAAGCTGTTTTTATAAAATGTGTTTAAGTATAATACTGTTTGTTTTATGAAGCATGGCTTTTCCTTTTTTAGTTAGATTAGTTTTAAAATCTATTGGTGCTTTTTTTTTCATTCATTTAAAAGTATTCGTTTTTAGTTCGTACAGGGAACAAAACTAAGGATGTTTTAATGTTTTTAGAAAGGTTTTGCTTTTATAGCTTAGGTAGTATATTTAGCATTAAACTAAAAGCAAAACAAATTATATTTTTACCATTTTATTTATTTCAGGTGCCCGACACAAAAAGAGTTTCTATCCGTATTTAACGCTTGAAACTTGTTGAAAATATGAAAAATGTCCGAAGAAGGTCTTATGAAGTAGGAGTAGTACCTACCTATCCAATTTATCATATCTTATAAATTTTAATAATTTTTTTAAGTTCTAATATTTTAGTTAAAACAATATAAAATGTGTTATACTTTTAGGGTACATTTTAAATATTTAAGGCAATATTATTAAATAGGGTGTTTTTTTATTGTGTTTACTTCAAATAATTATTATTGCAACTGGTTTCATATCTTAAATAAAATTCAGAGTGTCCCCCCGTAATAACATCGATTGATGTAAAATAAATTGAAGTCAAGAAAATTTTAAAAATTGTGTCACATTCTAAGACTGGTGGAAGACTTATAGGACTAAACTATTTTGTAAAATCTGACTCTTTTGATTATATCGAAAAACTAAAATTTTTAAAAATATGTTGTAGTTTAGTTTTGTAGCAGTCTTAAAATGTGAAACACTTTTTATTTTTTTTTTGGCTCTAATTTATTTTATGTCAATCCATGTAATTCCCGGGCGGAACTCAAAATGTATTCTAAGATATGAAACTATTTGCAATAATATTTAATATGCTTTGTTTAAACTTATCGAAGTTTAAATCTAAGCAAAAATAGTGTTTGTATTAAAAATAATTATCCTTTAATAAAGATAATTTAGATTTAACCTGAGAATTGCATATAATTAATGCAATAATTCTTATACTTATTCCAAGTTTAGTTATTCTTAAGCAAATCGCAATTATAATTTTCAATAAAAGATTACTATACTTAATTCAAGCCTAGTTTGTTTTATACTAAGAAAAGCTAAAATATTCGGCCCAGTATAGCTATACTTATTTTAATAATATATTAAATTAAATTAAATACATATTTAATATTGATTAAAGGGCTATATGCTTTCTCAAACAAGATTAGTTGTTATTGCGGATATATGAATGTAAGCTTGCATTTAGTCAAGATTATTACTCTTGAATATAGCTGATATTTTTTTCAGTGTAGGTTTGCCCAATAACAATAGGTCATAAATCATTAAAGGTTTATTGGGGTATTGCCCGTCAAAAGCCAAAGCGATAT
>JACEGR010012198.1:0-12311 GCA_014170235.1 Listronotus bonariensis | reverse complement strand
GGTGATTATTGAACTTTGAGTATTGTTTGATACATTTTTTTAGTTTTACCAGTTTCTTTTATTTAAAAAAAAAAGGAAAACAAATTTAAATACTTTTAATTAAGAAAAAGGGGGCTAAATCTTGAGAAGTTATTTTATAGCAAGCTACATTTGCGTTTTTTTCTTTTTAGCTCAACGGCCACTTCATTGACTTCATTTACTTCATTGACTTCATTTACTTCATTGTCCTCATTTTCTTCATTTACTTCGTTATCCACTTACTTTCCTACTTCTTTTATATTACAATCACGAATTCGCTTTCGTGTTATTCACACAATCATTACCACCTCCTGAATGCTGTAATTCATGATCTGTTACGTTGGTGGTCACTCAGAAATAGCTACGGCATTCTCATAAAGCGGCAGGCGGGCGTTTCGAGCTGGATTTGACCCTTTGACCTCAAGTGCCGAGGCTTAAGTAAGATCCACCCACATTCTTGGAGGACTGCGATGCGAAGAAGACCTAGGTGAGAGTAGATTGTTCACATTTATGAATTTTTGATCCTTTTTAAAGTAAATTTGTTCTAATATTAAAATTTGAGACTATCCCAAAGCAGGGATCTGTTATAGTTAGTATTTATTTTCACGCTATTATTAAAATTTGGGGCTATCCCGAAGAAGGGACCCATTATAATTTGTATTTATTTTCATACTATTAATTAATAAAATTTGAGGTTATCCCGAAGCAGGGATCTATTATAATTTGTATTTCCTTTCACATTATTATTAAAATTTGAGGCCATCCCAAGGCAGGGATCTGTAAATAACTGTATATATTCTCATACTATTAATAAAAACTGTATATATTGCAAAGGTTTGACTATCATTATTTCAACTCCCACACACGAGGGGTTTCTGCAAGAAGGAGGGTCTTAAGATTCTAATACACGTTTCGTGTGTGGCGCCCAAGTATTCCAACTAATAATATAAAAAGGGGCCTTCTTTCTTGTAGAGACTGCTTTAAGGGGGGACAGAACCCGCATATGATTTATGGCAGGAATGGGGAACTAAGTAGAACTACCCAGCTGCACCGTAGTAGCTAGCCTACGGGCCCTAGGGACGGTAAAAGAAATTTTAATAAAAAAATACAAAAAAGAACCTCCTAGGTAAGTTATATATTAGTTTTTTATAACACCCTAAGAAAACATTATAATATGATGACAAATAAAATACTCTTTCAAATGGAGTATAGGTTGCCTATACCTATCTTTTGTGTTTTAATATTCCAGGAGAAACCATTTGATAACCTTAATAGTTACTTTAAAAAATTTGACACAGTGATTATGCATAATGGAAGAAACGAGTTATAGGTCACAGAATGTCGTCATAACTGACCAGAGGCGTTATTAGGATTGTTTAAAAACACAAGTTTTATCATTATCACATTCAGCCTAAATAAGTGTTATAAGAAGTAGCATTATAAGCAACCAATGAATTTTTTTTTATGTAAATTTTAAAAATAGTGGCGGATAATATAAAATCTTTTAATTTTGTGCTTTTTTCCGACAAATTTACATTTTGCAATAACGGTTTAGTAAATAGGCATAGCTATATCACAGCCTACTTACATTTAAATAGACATTTGAAATAAAAATATGTTAAAACGGAATTTACTTAAAAGTATGAAAGATAGGTATAGGCAACCTATACACCATTGGAAAGAGTATTTGGTTTGTCATCATGTGGTGTAAAAATACAGGGTGTTCCATTTAAAATAAGAAAGATATTGCTATTTGACTTTCTAAAAAAATGAAATTATTTTTTCATCACCCTGTATATTCTATGATCTTGATATGACCTACGTATGATAAGGCAGACTCTTTCTAATCTTGTAACAAATTTTAAAGTTTAAGGAGTTTATATTGTTAAAATAAAATTAATTTAATTGCACCCCTGCATTTTGAAAAAAAAATCAAATATCACAAAAACGAATAAAATTAGACACTTGGTACTATTAACAAACTTAAATTATTTTTTTATGTAGAATTTAAAACCGTCATAAAATATAGGGTGTTCCATTTAAAAAATATAACTTTGATACGTCACACTTTTTTGAGACATCCTGTATAGATTAAAATAATTTTATACTGTGACCTTATCCGACCTGTATATGTTTCGATATTCACTTTTATAAAATTCCCTTGGTTATCCAGCTACAGACCGTGTCGAACATGGTGGGCCACCCTGTATATCATATCATTTAAAAAAGGAACTTAACCATGTCTCCGTCTAGCAATTCAACTATGTCCGTCTAGCAATCTAACAATCTTAATCTGTTTTATCAGGGTTCTTCTAGCAACTCGAGTACCCCGAAATCTAAATACCCAGTTAATTAACTGATTGACCAGATTGCAACACTGTGTCTTTTTGAATCGGGCATTCACACGGTATTATCAAAATCTATTTTACAACTTGCACACATAAATGCAAATCACAACATCTATGACTCTTTTATGATGTATAGTTAGGTTTATGAAATAAATCCCGGTACACGTTGGCTTTGCATGCATACAAATGAGCATGATTTACATAAAAGGCTGTTAAAGCCTTATTTTCATTAGTTTCCATAATTTTCCAACAACCAAAATAAGCTACTT
The DNA here is from genome assembly GCA_014170235.1 of Listronotus bonariensis. Taxonomy (NCBI): domain Eukaryota; kingdom Metazoa; phylum Arthropoda; class Insecta; order Coleoptera; family Curculionidae; genus Listronotus; species Listronotus bonariensis. The sequence goes on along the minus strand of JACEGR010012198.1, from coordinate 9,676 downwards.
TGATGTGTTTATGTATACTGGATTTGCATTCATAACTAGACTTTTTTTCATTCATTTTTACATTCTTAATTTTAAATCTGGTTTTTCCACGACCGTTAAAAAAATGTTTAACGTTTTTAAATCGTTAACATGAAGTTAAAGTACTCCATTCTAGTACACTACATAAAGTGTTAAAAAAGTAGCTTTTTTCAACACTTCGAAGCTTTTTCATGCTTTAAATTAGTGTTTTGTTTCAACGCCTACTACAATAAACTTAAATATAAATTTATGCAATGTAACAGTAAACGCGACATCAACTGAACCAAACGGTCCAGTTATCTTTGATCTCGTCAATATTTCTTTTAGTTCATGTGTCACTAGTTTTAAAATTTGACAGTTTGCAAATAAATTATTGTAAATTAATAGAAATAATAAATTTGGATGACTTAGAAATTAAAAAGGAATTAATACTGTTTTAGTATTATCTTTACAAAAAGTAAGTACATACAATTTTCTAAAATTAAATAATAAATGCATAGTTATAAAGAGGATAATTGTCTCTTAAAAAATAAGGAGGCTATATGATTTTTTGTTGCAATATAATGGCAGTGCTGCAAATTTAAAATTAATAAGGTTAGATAAATAAAACATGCATAAAATGGTATTTTGGGAAATTTTTATACGGTCGTGGAAAAATATAGTATGTAACACATGCATAAAGTGTCTTTTTTACTCATGGTATTGCCGCACTCGCCCAACGGCTCGTGCTGTCAAACTTCCCATTCGTAAAAAAAGTATCACTCTCTGCACTTGTAACATAAATTACTATTTTTTATACAGGGTGTTTCGAAAAGGTGCGGAAAAAAAGGTACCACAGATTCATTCGTCTTCGTCTTCGTTTATGGCTCTGCTGCAGAGGCAATTCGCCAGCTCTCTTTGTTAGAGACCCCAATGTTGTCTGGCTCTAAACCATATTGAAGTCCCAGATTTGCTACGATTATAAAGCTTATATCCACAGATTCCTGACGCTAAAATTTGACGATCTAACCCAACCTACCTTTATCCAAAAATGGATGATATTGGAAATACCGGGTTAAAAATGTATTCTGGTTTTTCCTAATTGTGGTAATAAAATTTAAGGATGCATTCTTGAGCCAATTTTATGAAAACAAGGGTATATAAACATAGGTCCGAAAATGCACTGTTTCTAAGATACAGGGTATTAAACGTTAAAAATTAAATCGGGTTTTTAATAATTCGTCTTCGTTCTTCGTCTACCTGCCCAGGAAAAAAGGGTCAGATAAAGACATGTACATTTTCGACCAGGGATGGGCGGGCCATAGAATGTTTTTGATAAGATTTACCCTTTTATTATTAAATATATTCCTTAGTTTTGGCGTAGAAGAAACTAAAATTTAATATGTAAAAGTCAGACCCAGAAATCGTGTTGACTCGAGAAAGGTTAGTTTATATTTATAAGGTTGCGACATATCCTCAACTTTTAGGCGGTTCGAGGTCGGGGACGCAAGGAAGGGCACTCCACGGAGAAAAGTTCGCAAGACTGGGTAAAATCAAAGCTGATGATCAATCCAGTGGCGTCTAGAATTTGCGCATTTCATTTTGCATTGTTTTGGTAGTGATATTTGTTGAAAGATGTATTTCCAAATGTTTTTTTATTTAAAGTAAAAGAATTTACAACTTAATAATAATTAAAAACTGTTGTATGAACGGTTGTTCTACTAATACAATAAACTGTATATCTCCGGCACTGAAAAACATGGCCGAAAAATGGGAGATGTGACGTCGTAACACGTCGAAGCAAACGTCAAAAAATTTAAATAGAAATAGGTGTCAAGGGGTACATCATTTTAAAGCTCCTGACGAGTACTTTATAACCCTGAAATATAAAGTCAATATCTTTACCTACTACAAAATGGCGGGACTTTAAATATTACCCAAATACCTGATTGGAATGGCCGTATTTCCGAAAATAATAAAGTTAGATGTTCCTAATGTGGTATTTTCTAAAAGCTCTTTTAAAAATCTTTTTAATGGTAATATAGTGATAATATACAGGTTAGGATAAAAAGTGTATATTCTTTTTTTTTATAATGCACCCTGTATATAATATTACCAATAAAAAGATCTTTAAAAGAGCTTTAAAAATACCACATTAAGTAGATCTTCCTTTATAAGTTTCGGAAATTATGCCATCCCAATCAGGTATTTGGGTAGTTTTTAGAGTACCGCCATTTTGTAGTGGGTAAAAATATTGACTTTATATTCTAGGGTTATAAAGTACTCGCAAGGAGCTTATAAATGATGTACCAATTGAGCCCTTTACCATTTAAACTTTTTGCCATTTGTGTTGGTGGAGGAGGGAATAACCTTTACCAAGTCAATTTCGACCGTGCCGTTGCCCAAAACCGACAACGGTCCGGTCACCCATCCAAGTTATGGGCGCGCACTTCACTTACAAAGTGCCTTGAACAAGTTATTAGGTTTTTAATTTGTTAAAGATACCGTAGGTGTCGTCTTCTAAAGTTAACAATAAAATTGATAGAAAATTCTCACCTTATAAACCACCTTTTAGCCATTATTGTGACAATAGACCTAATATTAACAAGATTATTTATAGAAAAACAAAACTTAAATAAATTTTTGACACCCTGTATCTCCAAAACCATCCACTTTTTGACTAAGGTAAGTTGGGTTAGATCGTCATATTTTAGCCTCAGAAATCCGCGGTAGCTTTCCACACCTTTTAGAGACACCCTGCACTAATAACCCTGGACTAATTATAAAGGTTGGGCTACACATAATCGCACGGATTCACGGTGATAGAGGAAAGTGGGGCAAATTAATTCGAAAAAATTCAAAAGTACTTTTACACCAACCGACCAGTATAAAACTTTTACATAATTAATATCTGACTGTGTATTAAACACGGGAAAAATTTTAGGCAGGTAAGTGATGCCTTTTATAAACTTGATTATATTGCTATTATTATCAGCACGTTTATTTCTGGGCTCCGAAAAGCATTGTATTCTGATTTGTACTATTATAAATGCTTTTATTACATAAAAAACTCTCCTTTAAATAATTTATTAAATTACCAATTAATTTTGTGTTCAATTAGTACAAAATCTATTGTTAACATTTACATTATTTGAAGCCTAATTTAATAGAATTAGTTGTTAGTAATTGTAAATACCATACAGTTATTTAATTCTAGGGATTGACTGATAATTAAATATACCAAGTCAAAAAAATCAGATTACAAAGTAAAACCTATTTCTTGGCAAAAGCAAAAAATTATTACGTTGTTAGTCTTTTTGGTATGAAGCTGCGTTCATACTTGCAACAATAAGCCGCGGCGCTCCACGCTGCAATCCGCGCCACGTTTAGCAGCGGAAATGGCCATTTGTATTCAAAGTTTCCGTCCAGACTGCAACTGCACTTCGTACCGAAAAACGTCGCCTTCGGGCCACAATCCACGCCAAGACGGTGTGGATCATAAAACATACTTGTTTGGACGCAATATAATTGTTCGGCAAATCAAAGAAAATGAAAGCCAAAGAAATCGTACCCATATCGAATTTCACCGATGTACACTGAACCTCACTTCGAGTATGAAGCGAGCGCGACAAAATAAAAAGTCACTTAATTCGTTTATGAAAGTCAATAAGGTAGTTTAAGGTTAGTGGTTGTAAATTAAAAAATACAAAGAGCATTTTAATAACCATTTACAAAAGTAAAATTCATTGTAATATCTTGTCTACATGTAAGTAAAACTTATGAATATTTTTATGTTGGTTTTAATAAGTTAAAAAAAACTAGGCAGACCACCCTTTTGATTCTTGTAAATACATATGAGTAAAAAATACAATTTTGCAAAATAATTTTTGTTTTCTAGGAGCTACATTGACTATTTTAAACGTTTACATAGAATGTTTTACTTATATCTACAAGAATTAGGTCGGTATTCTCCCTTGGTTTTTATATATGGATATATGGATATATATATATATATATATATATATATATATATATATATATATATATATATATATATATATATATATATATATAAATTATTGGGAAATTTTCGGGTTTGCGGTCTGTGGATTAATTAAAAGAAACTCCTTTTCTTAAATACCTCTATATTTGGCCATTGCTCAATAGCTTCCTCAGGAGAAGTAAACTACAAACAATGACAAAGAAAAGGACACATTAAAAACAATATACATAATAAAGTTATAGTTAAAAAAATTTTCTTAAAAGACATTAAAAAGAATGCATAAATACTGACTAAAAAAATACAAAAATAAAACTTTACTCACAGAAATAGAGTTATTCCACAATACCTAAAATCAACAACACGCTCAACATGGTAATAAAATAAATTAAAATAATATATCACCATTTAAAAACTAATCATAATTTTGATTATGATAATGTTAAGATTTTAGATAACCAAAGTAACTACAAGAGTAGATTATTCCTTGAAATGTGCCACATTAGGAAAAACAAACATTCTATCAACTACAAATCGGATACTAGTCAACTTAGTAATATTTATTCTTATATTTTGAATTGCATGTAACTGTCCCACACTGTATATAGTTTGGTTAGTATAATGTATTAAATGTGTTTTTTATTTTGTTTTAAAAAGGATAAGTATTTACGTTTTTTTAATGTTTTTATCATTCAAGAATGTATATTTATGTTACAAGATATTTTATTTTAATTTACATTACCATATTGAGCGTGTTGTTAATTTTAAGTATTGTGGAATAACTCTATTTCTGTGAGTAAAGTTTTTATTTTTGTATTTTTTTTAGTCAGTATTTATGCATTTTTTTTAATGTCTTTTAAGAATTTTTTTAACTATAACTTTATTATGTATATTGTTTTTAATGTGTCCTTTTCTTTGTCATTGTTTGTAGTTTACTTCTCCTGAGGAAGCTATTGAGCAATGGCGAAATATAGAGGTATTTAAGAAAAAGGAGTTTCTTTTAATTAATCCAAAGACCGCAAACCCGAAAAATTTACCCAATAATTTATATCGTACGGTCGAAAATACATACAAATTTTGTATATATATATATCTAGGTTGGTCTTACATACTAAGTGTTTTGGCCACGGTTTATTTTTTAAACCTACCTATTAAATCAAAAATAAAAATAACCAAAGTAACTAAAAGGGAGTTTAGCATTAATCATATTCAAGATAAAAAATTTTATTTAAAATATTTCAAGATCAGTTAAAGGGGAACCTATTATATCAGCTTACAATTTGCAAAAATGGTTGAAAATTACCTTAATAATTCTATTAATCGTAACTATTAACTCGAACATTCCGTAACTTGTACAAAAAATAGCAGCTTAAGAGCAGAGTAGCTAGGAAAAACCATGGGTTAAAGAAATGTATAAAAAATGCGTTTGCATTTTGCCGAAAAATTAAAAAAAGGATGTTGAGTTTTAGTATGGGGTTATTTTTGATAATAAAAGAAAATTTTAACATTTTTGGTTTAAATGAACAACACTAGTTGTGACAAGACCCAAGGAATCATGATGTAGCAAAAAACATGGGCTCTGCTGTTAAACATGAAATAAGATCCGTTATGGTATGGGATTCCATTTGTGCAGGAGGATCAAGCTATTTAAGATTTATTAAAGGTAATTTGGATCAAAACAAATAATTGGATGTTTTAAAACCAAATTTAAAACAAACGGCTGAGAAATTTAAAATAAAAAGATCATTTAAATTTTACCAAGATGATGATCCAAAACATAAGGCCATAAAAAATGCAGCACTGGTGGCTTTATAATTATCCTAGCATCGTTGGCCTATGTCCACAGAATTATGGCCTTAATTAAATTAAAAATTTATAATGACAACTACAAATTTAAGTTGCGAAATATAAAATTTTAAACAAAGATCAAATTAAAGCTGCGCTAACTGAAGAATGGTCAATATCACCGGAATATTGTGATGCATTGGTGTAGTCGATGCCAAATCGCTTTAAGAAGTTTCTAAGAAACAAAGAATTTTGAACAAAATAGTGAACCATTTAAAAGTAGTTGTGCCTAAGAAGTCAACTAAATTTTCTTCGCAGTGTGTGAGTTTCATTTTGAGGTTGAAAAATGATTAATTTTGTTTTTTAGTTATTTAAGTAAGCACATAGCGCTTTTTTTTCAATGAAGTATGTCATTTAAGTATAAGTTACATTTTGAGTACTTCAGTTTCTGCAGTTTTGTGATGTGTGAGAAAATAAACAAAATAATTTTGGTGTATGAGTTTCACTTTGACCCACTGTACCTAAGTTAATTTAGTAACTGTGTTTTCATTTTGAAATTCTAAACTTGAACGTTACGGTACAGTGCATATATTCGTTAAATTAATACAACTCGCGAAGCATAAAATTTCAAAACCTCAGATCTACTATTAAAGTTTTTGCCTTTTAAACCTACAATTTTTCCAAGGGTCTATTTCCCTTGGGATAATATTTAATTTTCCTTATTACTTAAATATTTAGCCAGTATAATTTAAACATATATTTTAAAAGGACTATGCATTTTTTACCAAGAGTCGGTCTATATAGGGTCGCGACATTCGGCCATATTGCTTTGACGTGTAATGACGTTACATCTTCCATTTTCCGGCCATGTTGTTCGGTGCCAGAGATATACAGTTTATTGTATTATTAGAACAACCGTTTACACAACAGTTTTTAATTATAATGAAGTTGTAATTACATATTTCAACAAATATCTCTTTTTTTAAATCTTTTTGACATCCCACGAAGGCATATGCCTAAATACCAGAGTACCGTGGGTTTCGGGTTCTTAGATGTATAACCCATCCTTCTCCTTGTTCCGTCAACGTTGGCTAAGCACTGAAACATGCAGTTATGCATTTCACAGCACAATTTAGACAACGCGGTAGTGCACCACGGTCGTTATTTTTAAATAACTACTACCTAAATAGGTCTCCCCCGCCGGGAATCGAACCGGCGACCTCTGGCTTCGAAGATCAAAGCTCTGTCCACTGCGCCACTGAGGAGAAAACGATGCAAAATGAAATGCGCAAATTCTAGATGCCGCTGGATTGATCATCCGCTTTGATTTCAGCTAGTCTTGCCAACTTTCCTCCGTGGAGTGCCCTTCCTTGCGTCCCCGACCTCGAACCGCCTAAAAGTTGAGAATGTGACGCAACCTATTCCCCGTATAAATATAAACTAACCTTGGGTTTTACCCATTTTTTTTTGACATTTAAAAGCTACTAGAATTTTTTATGTAACTCAAAAGATAACTTAATTTTTGTTTAATCACTTATATTCTAACAGCCAGTGGATGGCAGATCATCAGAATTTTACCAATGCTCATATTTTGCTTAATGACTCTTCTATACCTACCTCATATGAAATAGGAATTAACTAAGCCGAGCGAGGGGTAGCTATGACGTCACTTAGATAAGACAGATATGTGCCTACCTAAATTTGACCAAGTTCGGCCGCATTTTACCAAAGCTGCCGTTTGAACACATTGAAGAGTATACAGGGTGTTTTCTAATTAAATGTCAATATTAAAGGAGGTAATTTTTGGATTTATTTTAAGAAGAAAACTTTATATGAAAGTATGTCCTAAACGTCTTAGCTTTTGAGATACAGGGTGTTAAAATTTTCAAAAAACCAAAAAATTTCCAAATCACTTTTTAGTAAAAATTGTTATATTGGATATACACCTTATTTAAATAAGTATTTATTATTTTTGTTACATAATTGCTAATTAAAACCCAATTTTTAAAGAAAAAGTTCCGGCAATGTTTTTTATGTTCTAAAAATATGCAATTAAGTGATTTTTTTCTATTAAACTAATCAAGATACGGAGAAAATTAGGAAACATAAAAGTTGTTTTTTTATTTGCCTATTCTAAAATAAAAACACAAAATTTTACATACATTTACACACTTAGTGGCGTACCGTATTTTTGTTATAAATATTCCTTCAGTTGCCTCTCGAGACGCCACTGGGCTTATTAAATGTAATTAAGTTAGTGATAAATTACCCGCTTAATGCCATTAATAATATTGTCAAACTAAAAACAAAATAGGGTAAAGAATAGTTAGAATATTTAAAATAAATAATGTTTTTTTTTTGAAATTTTAACACTTTGTGTCTATCTTAAAAGTTAAGACGTTTAGGACATACCTTCATACAAAGTTTTTTCTTAAAATAAACTCAAAAATCACATCCTTTAATGTTGACATTCAATTAAAAAACACCCTGTATTTACCGCAACAAAAAATATTTGCAGACATTTTAGCTAGTTGTAAATTCATGGCAGACTTTTTGAAAATTAAAAAATAAATCAAAAAGTCTGCCACGAAACTACAACCAGCTAAATAGTCTGCCAATATTTTTTAACGCACTAAATATACTATTCAATGTCGTCAAATTTAGGTACCTGTCTTACCTGAGTGATGTCATAGTTGCTCGGTTTAGTAAAGCCCCATTTCATGTAAGGTATATGAGAGTCACTGAGCGAAATATGAGCTTTGGTAAAATACTGACGATCTGCCATCAACTGGTTCTTAGACTATTATATATATGTTTTAAAAGTTTTTGTACAGGGTGGCAGCTTTTCGTTGAGCTTGCAGGGTATAGCGAAAACTAAAAAGAGTTAAAACAAATCTGATTACACACTCTTATACCTCCCTTATTATTGGAGATGAAGAAAAATGCAAATAAAAAAGTTTTATGTATTTTTACGTAGAATTCAGTGACGTATCTATATTTTTTTATTGCCCTTTATTTTACTGCTAGAACACAAAGTTGGATTTTTTTAAATGGAATACCCCATATATTTTACAACCTATAGAAAGTTCTCCTTACAAGTCGTCAAAAAACACCATATTTGATATATTTAATTTTTATAGTTTCGCAAGAACAGCCATCACCAGGAATTCGATAATAAAAACGCATTTTTTAGGAAAATCATCTGTATATTATATGATTATTAAAAATATATTTTAAAGGCCTTTAAGAAAAAAAAATCACATTTAATATGTCATTCTTTCATAGTTTTCGAAATATGAGTATCCAAATCCAAGTGCGTTAAGAGGTATAATGGAAATTATACTACTGTTTTTAAGATTTAAATGGCCACATTTTTGGAATTATTAGAGATAGACACGGAAAATGTGGTATTTTGTTAATGGTCTTTAAAATATTTCTTCAATGGTAATCAACTCCTGATGATGGTCATATTTCCAAAACTATTAAAAGATGGATATATCAAATGTAGTATTTTCTATAGGTTAGCCGTTCTAGCGATGCATAACCCGGTATAGCAATCACCGCCTAAATAATTGAACCAGTAAGACGGTGTTGGCGGTCGCCTACGGCCTCGCGCCTGTGGAGGGCTCGCGGCAAGGAGAAGATATGGAATGTGAATTAAAGATAATACAAAAATGAAAGAAGTGGACGGTGCTGCAGGCCCAAAGTTGTAAATCAGGGGCCCCGCAAAATTGTTCAAAAAGTTAAAGGAATGGTGGAGGACTTTTTTTTGCTCTTCAAATTTTTTTCCACAGGATAAATGGGCCTCGCTGATAACTTGGCCTACGCCTAAAGGGCCTCGCAATGAAGGTGAAGATCTATTTTTTAATCCTCAATATGTTTTGTCATGAAAGG
>JACEGR010012197.1:0-12312 GCA_014170235.1 Listronotus bonariensis | reverse complement strand
AAACAACACTAAAGCCCTATTCTTACTTAGTAACATGTTACAAACACTTGTTGTTAATACATATTTCTCTATCTTGTTGACAGCTTCTAAACGTCCTCGTTTCAATTTTTAAATTATATCTAGCTATAGACCAATTTCAATTCTCTCAGTTCTTTGTAAAGTAATGGAAAAATTCATTAATTCACAAATCCTTAAGTATTTAGAAAAACACAAAATCTTGCATGACAGGCAGTATGGATTTCGCCACAATAGATCTACAGCAGATCTTCTTTCCATCGTATCACACTGCTGGAATAAGTGCCTTGAGTTTATAGGTGAGTCCCAGATCGTTGCTCTTGATATATCCAAAGCTTTTGGCCAGGTCTGGCATGCCTCACCTTTAATTTTGTGGGCGTCACATTTGAAAGTAAACTTAACCGGCATAAACACATTGTATCTATATCGGCAGCTTTAAAAAACTTGGATTTTTCTCTTTCGAGCTAAAAAGTATTTTTCCGCTTCTAATTTATACACTTTATATGTGTCCTAAATCCGACCTCCCTTGGAATATTGTTTTTATATCTGGGGCATGGCGTCCCCAACAACTCTAAGCATTCTAGATACGATTAAAAGAAGAGCTGTTTGTCTCAATAATGATTCTTCACTTACAGAAAGGCTTCCTTCTCTTGCTCAGCGTCGAGCTGTGGGAAATTTATCGCTTTTTTATAGGTACTTTTATGGCTTTTGCTTTGAAGAATTATCCAGTATAATTCCACCACTCACGGTTCCCAACAGAGAATCTTGTGGTGCCACTCGTTTGCATCCCTATACGGTCCAACTGGACAGCCTTGAACTTCCCACTTTGTTCGTTTTTTTATCTCTAGAGTTTCTAGAATGTGAAACCTGCTACCCGCAAAGGTATTTCTTTTTCCTCCAAATCTTCAAGTATTTAAGTCCCGTGTCAACACTCCCTCATACTTGCTTAAGACACCCACGGTACGTTAGTATTTAGAATTTTAGGGTTCGTGGATTGTCTAAATATGAAAAAAAATACTTTGTTTTAGAGAAGTTAAATATTTCGTCATACCTTGTTGTTCTCTCTTAGTTAGTTAGTTAGTTGTTGTTTATTTATTCCATATAACAAAGGTTACATAAAAAAAACCCCTAAGGGTGTGGAACAATGTCATAAAACAGTAATTAATTAATCTCTATCTTAATTAAATCTAAACATTTAACATTTTAAAACCAATTTAAGAATACAAATTTAAATTTAAAATACCAACCTAAGTATACAAATTTAAAACAAATTTAAAATTTAAAACAACTATTTCACTAAATTTTCTCTATCTTTATCATTGTAAAACTCTTCCAGAGTATAGAATGCCCTATTATACAAATAATTTTTAACAATTAATTTTAACCTATGGATTGGCAAGTTACGTATGCTTTCAGGAAAGTTGTTAAACAATTTTATTATCTTATATTGCACATTTTTTGTATATATGAGAAATTACACCTTTCTGAGAGAAGATCATTCTTATTCCTAGTATTATATTGGTAAACATATCACAGTTTTCACGTACAAATATCACAGAATCAAGTATATACATACTAACCAGTGTTAAAATTTTTCTTTCAATAAAGACACTTCTACAACTTTCTGGCTGTTTCATTTTAAAAATACTCCTAATGCACCTTTTCTGTAACACCATAACTCTAGATACATCGGTGGAATTTCCCCAAAAATCAGACCATACCTTAACCTTGACTGTACATATGCATGATAAGCAGTCAATGCTGCATCCATACCTACATACTCCACTATTACTCTTAGAGCATAACAGTATCTAGAAATACCCACCGCAACACTCTCTACATGCTCCCTCCAGTCTAACCTTGCATCAATATGAACACCCAAAAACAAAACACTCTCTACAGATTTTAACTCTTTATTGTTATGTGTAATTGTTAAATAATTGTTACCTCGATTGGCAAATAAAAGAAGTTGTGTTTTAGATACATTAAGAAGAAGATCATTAAAAGAAAAATATTCATCAAGAGTGTGCAATGCAGCATTTATTTTTAAAACTAACACTTCCTGATTTTCCTCGCTAAATATAAGAGTGGTATCATCAGCATACAGCACAGTATACTCATTTGAAACATCTGAAAGTTCATTTGTGTATAATATATATAGAAGAGGTCCCAGAATAGAACCCTGTGGTACACCTTTAGTTACATAAATTTTTTTAGATTTCAGTAAATTTCCTCTTTCATCAGTTTCGACCACTTGTTGAGAACGATTTTCAAGGTATGATTTTAACAAACTCAAAGCAACCCCTCTAATACCATACATTTCCAGTTTCACACACAAGGTGTCATGATTTACACAATCGAAAGCTTTGGAAAGGTCCAGACACATTGCCACTGTTTGCTTCTTATTATTTAATGAATTCAAAATTTTTGAAATTGCTTGATATATAGCTCTGATTGTTGATTTCCCCTTTCTAAAGCCATTTTGCTTATTACTAATGATCTTATTTCGTTCCAAAAAATTTATTAGTCTATTATATATAGCTCTTTCAATTATTTTACTTATATTTGACAATAAAGAAATTGGTCTGTAGTTCTTTTCATCGTCTTTCTCGCCCTTTTTATATATAGCCTTAACGTAAGCAGATTTTAGAAGATCAGGAAAACGTCCCGTCATAAAACATAAATTAATAATATGTGATAAAGGAACTGATATTACTGACGCCACATTCTTTAAAATATAAACTGGGATCTGGTCCTCACCCACAGACTTTTTATTTTTTAGATTTCTGATTATTTTATCTACTTCAAAATGACTCATGGGATCAAAAAATATTGACTGGTTTATTCGTTGTTTTATAAATGAACTTTGATTACCAACAGACTTGACATCAGGACAAGCGTTGATGAAATAGTTGTTCATGTTATCAAGAATTTGTACAGGATTTTTATTTTTATTTGCAAAACTTTCAAGCACTGTCACACTCCTATTATTTTTCCCAGTAATATTTTTAACTAAACTCCAAGTGGCTTTAGCTTTGTTCTCAGCATTAGAAATAAATGACTTATTTGAAATATGTTTTGCCTCTTTTATGACCTTTTTTAATATTCTACAATATTTATTGTAAAACCGTACCTTTTCCCTTTTATAATATAATACTCTTTTTATATTTGCATGAAACTCTTATTCCTGTGGTTATCCAATAATTTGATTTTTTTGCAAAATTAAATTTTTTAAAAACAAATATACTGTTAAATAAATTGTAGAATAGATTAAAAACTTAAATATAAGTATTTAGTATCTATGATTTCAACCAACCAACTATCCAGACCTATTTTGCTATATTGTGAACTTGTACCTAGCCTGCAAGTATGTGAACGCAAATTATTTGTCAGCGTAAGTTGTTTAAATAGCTTCAAATGTTAAGTGCTGTTTGTGGTTTTTATTAAACAACTCTTGTAAAATGTTAGTATTTTTAATATACAGGGTGGCTCGATTGTCTGGAAAAGTCCAATATTTCTGTTGTTTAACAAGATGACAATTTTTTTTACAAAAGTTGTAGGGTTTTTAAACGTGCATGTCCTAAACATATTTTAATGTATACAAAGTGTCCAAAAAAGTTATAACTAAAAAGTTAGTTTTTTTAAATTGTAACCCCTATTTTCGTTTACAGAATCGGATTCAGCATAAAATTCTGCATATGGTAGAATATTTTATTTTTTTACTTGTAGCGATGTTGCCACGCTATTTATAATTTACCAAAACTTTCCTAAAAACATGTTACCTGAAAATTAGGTAAAAACGGAAATAAATTAGTGATTGATAATACTTTAGCTTGGTGTTTTAACACACTAAAGACCACAGAATAAATTCCTGTAAGAAAATTTACTAGATCTTAAACGTGGCCAATATCTCAATATTATAAAATGCTAAATCTCAATTGGGCCATCTTTAGATTTTAGATTAATAAATAATAGTTTAAAAAACTAAAAACACGCTTTTAGTATGCAACCGAACTAAACATTAAAATAATTTTTCATTAAAAAAAATATTGTCACTTCAGAGTAAAAGCGTAGAGTGCTTAATATATTAAATGTTATAATTATTATATTTGCCAATATTTATGAGGGAAAAGTTATGAAAAAATTGTAAAATGCACCCACGCTTTTTACTCTGAAGTGACTATATTTTTTAATGAAAAATTATTCTAATTTTTCGTTCGGTTGCATATAAAGCGTGTTCCTTTAGTTTTTTTAAACTATTATTTATTTTTCATTTTTAGTTCGATATGCATGTATGTAAAAATGCTCCAGTTTATTCACTAAAAAATTCCTTCGCCATTCTTGTCAAGAGTAGCTAAAGTTCCTGAGAAAAGTTTGGGATGTTGCTAAAAGATGGCAACACAGGTGTTGTTTTTATAATATAAAGATTTTTTTCCTGGCGATCCTAACCAGGATAACGGGATACTGTTTGCAGATTATTGCATTGTCATGTGGTCCTTAATACGTGTGCACAGTTTCAAAGAAATCGAATAGCTGGAAGTTGGTAAAAATTAGGCTCAAAGATTCCGTTACATAGATAGATAGATAGATGGATAGTTACAACCCAAGTTAATAAAAGCGTGTTAAAAATAAGGTAGATTCGGAAATTCCTATACCAAAAATAAAAAGGTTTTTAAATATTTAATGTTTTTAAAAACTCATGACAAGTTTTTTTTTATTAAAGAAGAACTTTGGAATTTTAAACCAAATACCGGTATATTTGTCAATATTCCTAAGTTTTTATTTTTCCTCTTTTAAAAAATGTAATATAGAGTATGGTTATTTCCAAAAAGAACGAGTTTAGCCACCTGCATTTTTGTAACGGTAAATGTAGCTTTTTATTGTTGAATTTTTTTTTCTTTGGACAATCCACGAAGGCTGAAAGCCTAAATACTAATGTACCGTGGGTGTCTTAAGCAGGGTAAGAGGAAGTTTGTTAACACGGGACTTAAAAACTTGAAGATTTGGGGGAAGGAAAGACCTCCGCTGCCAGCAGGTTCCACAGTCTAGAAACTCTAGGGATAAAAGAACGAACGAAATGGGAAGTTCGGGGCCTGTCCAATTGAACTGTATGGGGATGCATACGCGCGGCACCACGAGTTTCTCTGTTGGGAACTGCAAGAGGAGCGACTATTCTGGACAATTCGTCGGAGCAAAAGCCGTAAAAGTATCTATAGAAGAGCGATAGATCTCCCACAGCTCGACGATGAGCAAGAGAAGGAAGTCTTTGAGTAAGTAAAGGATCATTAATAAGATGAATAGCCCTTCTTTGAATGGCATCAAGAATGCTGAGGGTTGTAGGGGATGCCATTCCAGAGAGGGTCGAATTTGGGACACATACAAAGTGTATAATTTGGAAGGAGAAAAATACTTTTGGCTCGGAAAAGAAATCCAAGCTTTGTTGAAGCCGCGGTGGTTATAGATACAATGTGTTTATGCCAGTTAAGTTTATTCTCAAATGTGATGCCCACAAGGTTAAATGTGTCCCCGCTCTGCAAAACCATGGCCACTCATAAGCAAAGGATGAGTTGTAATATTCTTAATTTTCGTGCTGTATAGTTTTTAGCGGTCAAAAAAATGTTTTGTATCCTAAATTAAAAGACAAAATTTTAAGAATATTGGCAAACTTACTGGGTGATCCATTCAAAATAACAAATTATGAAGGATATACTTATCATAATTTTTTTTAAATCCTTAAATATATATAAAAAAACTTACATTTTTGGTATAGAAATCGTTAAAGAAACTTACCTTATTTTTATTTCTAAAATCCAGAAATGATCTAATGTACATGGTGTTTCATTAAAAATAATTTGGATTTAGAATTTTAAATATTGAGATATTGGCCATGCTATACAAATACCTTGTATAAGATCCAGCAAATTTTCGTACAGAAATTTATTTTGTGGTCCTTAGTGCGTTGAAACACCTAGCTAAGTATTATTAATAACTAATTTATTTCCCTTTTACCTAATTTTCGGGTAACATATTTTTAACGAATGTTTCGGTAAATTATAAATAGCGCGGCAACATCGCCACAAGAGCCAAAATAAAATAACGTACTTTATGCAAAGTTTTATGCTAAATTCGATTCTGTAAACAAGAATAGGGGTTACAATTTAAAAAAACTAACTTTTTAGCCATAACTTTTTGTTGTATACATCAAAATATGTTTAGGATAGCACGTTTAAAAATCCTACAAATTTTGTGAAAACTTTTTTTATATCTCGTTAAACAACAGAAAAGTTTCATTTTATGTAATATGCCGCAACGATATACAAAAGCCGAAAAAGTTCTTATTTTAAAGAGGGTAAAGTATTTTCAAATGAATAAAAAGAAGGTAAGCTCTATTACCCGTCAGTGAGGTATTTAATCTATGTTAAAAATATTTTAATTCCCATAACTTTAAAGTTTAATAAATTACATAAGGTGGAATAATAAATATTCTTACGTCTAAATTAAAAAGTTATTTTTTTTCTGGTGTTATATATATCTCAATACACGACCTGCCCTAATCTGAATACGACATCAGGTAATGTGACGAAACATTTACCTTTTTTAAAACCAAGTATACCTAGTAAATACTGCTAAGCGTCATTATCAAATTTTAAGAAATATTGCATTGTGGATATAAAAACTGTTCTTGATTTCTAGAATCTGAAATCCAAGCGTACCTGCATCTTGCATTTGCCACAAATAACACAATTTCATGGCAACATAAAGAATGTTGTGGTACTTTCCCATCATGCATACAGTACCGTTGGCGGTTTTTGCTTTTCATGGTACCGGATTAACGTGATTACTGCTTGCCGGCAGGTAGCTTCGGTGTCGTCATCTTGGGCTGTAAAAAATTATGATATAACTGGTTTTCTCTAATAAAGGAGTTCCCCTTTTAAATTAGTAACCCAATAAATAAAAGCTTTGACACACCACTAGCGTAAATAATCTGTTTAAATGATTATATCTAAAAACTGAGACATGGGACTCTCATCAGATATACAGGGTCCCATATAACATTTTTGCCGGCCATGTACATTTAATTTACTGGCATTGCCAACACTGTTTAATGGCAAGGCATTCGCAAAAAGGTATCAAAAAGCCACGAAAGTGGGCAATTGGCCGTTATTGGGCCACGTGTTGCAGATAATGTGATAGCATCGGTCAATAATAAGTTATGATGAAAAATGCGTTTAGGATGATGGCATCCATCATTAATAGGTTATGATGAAAAATTGCGTTTAGGATAATGGCATTTATCATTAAATAACTATTGCAAGTTTTATAAGTTGAATGTCCCAAAAGTTAAATAACATATTTTAGATTTTATTATTAGATTTTGTAATCGACAAAAATGAGAAATAAAGGCAGAAAAACTTTATCATTAAAAAAAAATTACATAATATAATCTTTTATACAGTAACAATAAACCATAAAAAATTAAAGGTATGTAATAAAATTTAAAAAAAATAGTAAATTAAAAGAAAACACTTAAAATAGTAAGTATTTAAGGGACACTTACGCACTCAATTTTCAGATCCAAAACATAGGGAGAAATATTTTAAAGGAGATAAATGTCAAAAAAACTATTAAATATATTTAATATATTTTATTAACACGTTTTAATACTTTTAATAAGGCAACTCCCTAATTTCATATAATTTTTTAAGTAACTACAAACTTAAAAGGTTTTAAACAAAATGTTTACAGCTCCTAACAGTCTACTTGAATAGCTCGCCTACTCGACTCGCATCACCAATTAATCACACAACACACACTAATTAGGTAATGAATACACTTAATTATGTCTAATAAAAACTCTTTTCGTTTAAAAAGGAACTAAAAAGCTAGAAAACCACGTAGAAAACAATTGCACAAAGCCTTCAAACAAAAGCAATTTTGCTGTCAAAATCGTCAAATCTTGTATTTCGGCTAAGCGGGAAATTTGAATTTGTCACCTTCGGTCGAAATTAACCTAGCTAATTTTACCATCATTTTAATTTTATTCTCTCAAAAATACATAATAAACATTTTGTTTGACTAAATTTTTATTTGCATGATTTGTAACAATAAAATGTTATGAAAAGGCCATTTCCAACATAAAATAATGTTGTTTAGCTGCCATTATAAATAAAACAGATCAAAAAATTGCTCTAATGTTAGTTAAATACCAATGTTAATAATATGGTTTGAAAAGTAGAAAGATGCGTTGAAGGTTTGCCTTCAAAAATCCATTATTTATTTGCCTGCAACAAAAAGGCATGATTTATTTAATCAGGATTGGTATGCCGTCATTTTTGTATACTTGCCGGCAATTCGCCTGCATGTGAAATTTATTGGCAATTGAGTGCTTATTTAGGGTTGACTTTTTAATGCGTATTAGATGTTGGCATAATATTGCCACCAATTGCCAATGCTTTACCATCAATGCCAATATGAAAAATGTATATTGCTGGCAAATAGTGTTTGCTATATATATATATTATATATATATGTATATATATATATATATATATATATATATATATATATATATATATATATATATATATATATATATATATCAACAGGGTGATTCACGGTCGATGGTAGGTTAGACGTTTATGGAAAACGGAACGCAGAATTTTTCTGAAAATTTAGCATCTTACATTTTCCTTCCTGTTCTATCGATCCAAAATATTTTCAGCATTGCGACGTTGCCGCTTCTATCAAAAAGTCGTAGAAACTTTATTTTTTAAATGGAACACCCCCTATTAACAAGTTTTTATATTGGCCTTTTTATTAGAATACTTTTTTGTTAATATTGCCTTATACCTATCTCTATCGGTTTTCGAGATAAAAAATAATTTGTGTTAAATGTGGTCCAAAACATGGCCTTGATTAAACTTAAGTAAATTAGTGCTTTCAATTCATGAAAAGTTGATGTTTTAGTGGTAGTTTAGACAGACACAATGTATTTAATTAACACCGAGAAATCGACTCCATATCATACAGGGCGTGCTAAAAATTATTAATAATTCCGTTATTCATAAAAGGGGTCAAAAGATCATTTTTTCAAATGAAACCCCTGTATATTTCTCAATAAAATAAAAGATGAAAAAGAACGCTTTTATAAAAAAATTATTTTTTTAAAGAATTTAATTTCAAGTAACCATGGAAATATCAAGCTTATAACAGTTTGGTGACTTTTATAATTAACTTATAAACAGTAATTGACGGTGTTTTAAGTTATCTTCCAAAACGAACGCAAATATTGATTATTCAAACGAAGTTCTGGTTAGTTCTGGTAAAATTATTTATTTTACTCGGACAGTGTGATTAAATCATTGCCAGAAGTTGCAGAAAATTTACCCAAATGTATCCTGAATTAACACCAATGAACGAGAGGAAGTTTGTACGACTACAAAATAATTTTATTAGGTATGGCTTAAATTTAAAAGCTCTTCCAACATTACTAAAACCTGTTACTTCAAATGAATACAATATTGTTAACGTTTTGGCATATTTTTATGCATATCCAGAAGCTTCAATTCGTAGTGCAGAAGCAGATATGGGTGTATCATATGCTTCAATACAACAAATTTTTGAAAATTACGAAATGCATCCGTATAAATTTACTAAAACTTAAGCCCTTAGCGGAAGACTTTAAACGTAGAGTGCATTTTTGCGAAACCCTATTAATATTTACACAGGAGAATCCAAAATTTTACACAGGACGATCCAGAATTTTTAAATAATCAAAATTTGCGTTCATTTTTGAAAGATTATTTTAAACACCGTCAATAACTGTTTATAAGTTACTTATAAAAAGTCACCAAACTGTCATAAGTTTAATATTTCCATTGTTACTTGAAATTAAATTCTTTAAAAAATATTTTTTTACAACAAACCGACTTTATTAAAAAAACTTCATGATTTAGGTATATGGGCATGATATGTCATTTTAAAGAGTTTTTCTTCATCTTTATTTTTTGAGTAATATACAGGTGGTTTCATTTGAAAAAATGATCTTTCGACCCCTTTTGTGAATAACGGAAATAATAGTAATTTTAGCACGCCCTGTATGATACAGAGTCGATATTTCGGTGTAAATTAAATACATCGTGTCTGTCTCAAACGATCACCAAAACATCAACTTTTCATGAATTGAGAAGCACTAATTTACTTAAGTTTAATCAGGGCCATGTTTTGGACCATATTTAACATAAATTATTTTTTTATCTCGAAAACCGATAGAGATAGGTATAGGGCAATATTAACAAAAAGTATTATAATAAAAGGGCGAAGGTTTTTTTAATGGAACACCACATATATTTTATCATTGTTTGAAGGTCTTCATAAACCTGTAAAAAATACATTATTTGATATATATATTTTTCAATTCGAAATATGGCCTTCATCAGAATATTTTTTTATGAAACGTCCTGTATTATACTATCATTGTATTGGTTTTAAAGAGCTTTACCTAAATACCACATTAAATGTATCCATGTCTTATAGTTTTGGAAATATAACCCTCTAAATCTAAAAATTGTAGACCTAATTATCAATACAAATCTAAGCTTTAAAAGCCTATATTTCAAAAACTATTTTATAAAATTATTTTAAAGGTGGTATTTTTTAAAGGTTATAAAAAGTGTTTTAAATAGTGATACAACATACAGGGTGTTTTATTTAAAAATTGCAATTTTATTTTCGAAATCCTGATGATGGGTATATTTCCAAAACCTCCTTATTGGTAAAAAAATTTACCGGGTGTTTCATTAAAAAAAAGGAACTTTGTGTAATAAGTTTTAAATAAAAGGCAATGGAAAAAAAGTCCTTACACCACCGAATTCCACTCAAATATCCCTTCTATTTGTATTTTTCTATTTCTTAAATAACAAGCGAGTTATATGTACCTGGCCAAATTGACAAAATTTAAAAAACTCTATCTATCTTCAAAGCGAATCAAGTTAGCCATGATTTCATGTCACCACTGAATTGGTTTCAAAAATCAAAATTAGGATTAAACAATCAGATTTATTTTATTTCTTTTAGTTTTTGCTCTACTCTGCAAGATCAACGAAAATGCGCCAACCTGTTGTTGGTAAAATAGCAATATTATTACGTCAAAAATGTTACTTCCTCTATATGTATATTAAAATATTTGGTATTTATTTATAAACCGTATACGGTTTTTTTCTTTTGAGCGCTGATTACAAATTTGAAAGAATTTTTAGTCGTACACGTTTTATTCTCGAGATATTCATCATCGAACTTGATAACCAAAACGAACCCTAAATTCACTATTTTCCTCCTTCTTTTTACATCCAATTATTGAGTTTTTGATAAATTGGTACTTAATATTTGACTTCCATTAAATATTTTATATTTGCCCATTTTTTCATAAAATTGTAAAGCTTTTCTTTCAATCGCAGTAGCCTTGGCGGCGCCAAGGCTACTGTAATCCAAGCTAATTGAAGGCTGAGGCTTTGCAATTTTATGGTAAAAACGGGTTTAATAAATAAAAAATGGGGTTTTTAAAGGTGAAAATCAAATATTAGTATGATTTCAGCTTTCAATTAAGAAGTAGGTTCAAAAGAAGGGGAGATTAGTGAATTTGGGTTAGTTTGTATGTTATAAAGTAAAAAATTTTTCAGATTCGTAATCAGCGCCCCAAAAACCCCGTATACCAAATTTCATTAAAATCGGCGATGTGTCCGCCCGGTTTGTAAATAATTTCCAAATATCTAATCAGATATAAACATTTCTAAATCAAATTATCAAGAGTAGAAATTGACTCAATGCATTTTTATCATATTGGGGTTTTGAGAAATTATTTAAAGAACTTTATAATTGCCACCTGTATAAAAAGTATAGAACAATACTTTTAAAAAATACCTGGTACTTAATATTTGACTTCCATTTATTTTTACCCATTTTTTTCATAAAATTCTAAAGCTTTTCTTTTTTATCGCAGTAGCCCTGGCGGCGCCAAGGCTACTGTAATCAAACTAATTGAAGCTGGGGCTTTGCAATTTTATGGTAAAAAACGGGTTTAATAAAATAAAAAATGGGGTTTTTAAAGGTGAAAATCAAATATTAGTATGATTTTAGCTTTCAATTAAGAAGTAGGTTCAAAAGAAGGGGAGAATTAGTGAATTTGGGTTAGTTTGTGTTATAAAGTAAAAATTTTTTCAGATTCGTAATCAGCGCCCCAAAAACCCCGTATACCAAATTTCATTAAAATCGGCGATGCGTCCGTCCGGTTTGTAAATA
>JACEGR010012196.1:0-12312 GCA_014170235.1 Listronotus bonariensis | reverse complement strand
ATTGGGAAATGTAATTATATTAGTTTTTTTAGGGGTACACAGAAATTTAATACATCTTACGTCATAGATAATAAATGCTTGGGCTATGTAAACAAAATTAGATCTAGGTGTTTGGTTTGCGGAAAATCTTAGCTTTGCGGAGCACATAAATAAAGTTACTCTTAGGGGTATGAGAATGCTTGGTTTTGTATATAGAAGCTGCTCTGAATTCTCACTTGCCACCGCCAGACTTTTGTACTGTTCCTTGGTTAGGCCAATTTTGGAACATTCTTCTGTGGTATGGTCACCACAGTATGCTGTTCATTCTGATATGCTGGAGAGGGTCCAGAACAAATTTTTGAGGTTTGCCGCATACAAGTGTGGAGTAAGGATGGAGAATTACCACCGCTCTGATTAACTGAGAAAGCTAAGTCTACACACTTTACAGCATAGACGTCAAGTTTATGATCTCTGTTTTGTGTTTAAGCTATCTAATGGTCTCATTTGACTGTCCCGACCTTCTATCTCTTGTTCAACTTAATGTCCTCTCTCGTAATCTTCGGAATTTTAATTTATTCCATATACGCCCTCATACCACAAACTATGGAATGCACTCACCGATGGATAGAGCTCTTCGTGTGCTGAACACCTTTGGTACACAAGTGGATGTTTTTAACAGCACATTGTCTCAATTTAAATCCAAATCAATCATATGGTTCCTTAATAAATGAATACTTTACTTGTAGGTGTGATCTTTTTGTGATTTGTATATCGATATTTTTGATCTGCCTATATGTACCTGTTATTTGTTAGTTAGTTATCTAATTGTAACTTAATTTAATTTTGTAGTTATTTTTTTTAATAATTGTAATAGTCATTGTAAAAATGGGAAATCCCGTATACTTAATAAATAAATAAATATATATTTTTGTAGGGGTTTTACCGCAAATTAACCAACAAATATCTACAAACGTTGTTTTTTAACATTTCTCGTTATCTACCCATACAGATTCGCACCCTGGGCCAGACCACAACTTATAATAGATTACTCACTAACAAAATTTGATAAACACAACGATGGCCACAATGTAATTAGAGCGGAATACCTTGACATCATATCCACCAAATACAACAACTTCATAAAAATATTCACAGATGGTTCAAAGTCACAACGACACACGAGTGCCGTCTACTTTGCTACCATCAACACAGGTACTTCTCATCAGGCTTCATTCAAACTACACCCATACTCTTGCATACTCACTGCGAAGCTTTTGCAATTTAATCTGCACTAAACTCTCTGAAGAATGAGAAAGAAAAAAACTTTCTGATTGTAACTGACTCCAAAACGTCGCTCGATAGCTTAAAAAGAACCCTATCTCTGGACCCACTACTAAGTTGCATACATGATCTTATCACGGAACTTAACTACAAGCACAACGTAGTTGTATTTATGTTCGTACCAAGCCATGTAGGAATACAAGGAAATGAAACTGTAGACCTACTGGCCAAAGAAGCATCCAACCTGGCGGATAGCCATGATTACTTCTATAGACGTGCAGACTTACACCCAATAATTAAAAGCATCACTCTGGAAAGAGTCCAAAGAGAGTGGGAATCCATCCCCAATAGGATAGGGCGGGGTTAGTTGAGCATAGAGGTAAGTTGGGCAATCAAAATATCTCAAAAACTATCGACCGCACGCGAAAGCATTAAATAGCGCAAAGAAGGGGTTGCGCGAGGGGAACTGATTGTGCAACCACAAGTGGTGACGCGGCGATCGAGAAAAGTATCCGTGCGCATTGTTTATTTTGTGATTAAAAAGTAAAGTAATTGCAAGACGGAAAATTTTGTCTGTAATAGTTAAATGTATTCCGTTCTCAATCAGGTAAGTGTTAATCTTAATTAAATTTATTGCAGTTTTAATATGTATAAAGATTTTGAATACAATTCTAACCGGTTTTTTAATAAATTTACTTTTTCTTTAAAATTTCAGATTGGGGTTAGTTGAGCTACAGTTGCCCAACAAACCCCACGGTTTTAAGTATAAAATGTTTTATTTTTTTAATTTTTTAGGATACGGACTTATAACAGTAAAACACTTAAGTCTTCTCAAGATTTAAAAGAGGCTGCAACCCGAACTTTATACAAGCAACAAAGAAAACGAGCTGACCTATCTAACTTATAATTTTTTTCTGGAAATAGTTCGACCATACCCAAAGGCTGGTCCAAGAGAAGCTGCAATTTTAACAGATACAGAAGGCATTACAAGAAAAGCAAAATAAAACTGCTTAAAAAGTTTAAAAAACGAAGATTAATTGATAGATATTAAATCCAATAGTAAAGCTAAGCTAGGTACCTTGCTGTTTTATTAATAAAATTTGTTGTTTTGTCACTATAAGATTATAAATATAAAAATTGTCAAAATGTGCTCCACTAGCCCCATACCCTTGCTCAACTTACCCCACCTATGGGGTACGTTGGGCATACTTGACTATCTATATTAAAATAGACGTAGCTCCTAAATTCGACTTATTAGAAAGAAACTACTATGGACACTATTAATAAGGAATAAATTGCTTATCCATTAGTATGCGTTATAAGCCATTAAGACTTATTTTTGAGGGGCTATAACGGATCAAGTGAAAAATTGCTCAACTAGCCCCGCCCTACCCTACCAACAAATTAAGATCCATACAAAATAACTTCTTCCTTCCACACCCAACATCACTCTCCAGAAGAGATTCAATCGTTTATAATAGACTAAGGTCACTGCCAATTGACTCATTCATACCTCCTGAATAATACAGATACACCTTTGTGCGATACATGCTCCACCTCATTGACAGTTAAACACCTTTTGATCGAATGCCTAATTACGCACAACACAGAGTCTCTAACAACCTACAAACTGCCAATCTGAAAGACTGCCTACATGAGAACATAAACAACATTCAAAACATTATAAATTACACGAAAGACATCGGTATCTATACCAAAATATAATGGTAATCAAGACATAATACAATATCATACATTACATGCTAAGTGGTGCTAAATGGCCCTAGTCGCCAATGCACCTTTCACCCAAAAATATCTATCTATCTATCTATCGCTTCTCCATTATGCAATATGTCTTAATTAAACCTTTCACCATATTCATCTAATACTGCATCCAGATTAGTAAGAAAGAAAATCAAGGAAAAGTTTGAAATAGTATATTACATTACAAGTGTGAAAATGACTATTTCACACGAGTGGGAATATTGTAGAACGAGGCGTTAGCCGAGTGCGACAAACCCACAAGTGTAAGAAAGTCATTTTCACACGAGTACTGTACACTATTTTCCTACGACCACAAATTATTCACCAAAAAATAAATAAATTAAAGTTTGTCTGTTCAGAAAAATAAAAAACAATTGAGAACTTTGCAACACTAGGGTGATATTTACTTTGCAACACTAGTGTGATATATACTTTTCCTCACTGCTATATTATACTGTTTTGACAATATTTTTACATCGAAAATCACCTACCTAGAAGCATTATATAACTTTTATCATTTTGGAATTTAAAAAGGCCCTCACTTAATAAAAATTGTATGATTTTGTTAGGTAATAACGCTAATAGTTTAATACGGTTTTCTGCTATTATAAGTGTTTTTTATTATCGATTCTTACATATTTTAGACACTCTTCTAAATAAAACGTAAGTGGTGCATATCCAAAATATTCCGTTTTTTAAAAATATCAGTAAATAAACTTACGGGACCGGGGAGTGAAAAGGGGTGCTGGTTGGGGTAAAATTGGTAAAACGAGTTAATGAAACTGAACATCACATATAAAATTAAGTAAAAATAACAGTTTTTTCTCATATTTTTAAGAAAAAATATAAAAAATATGAAAATTGTAAATGCATAACCTAAAGTCCTAAAAGTAAGAAAAAAACGACTACCAAACGTCAGTTACCATGCAAAATATGGAAAGCATTTGGCAACGTCGGAAGGGTCTGATTCTATTTATGAATGAATAAAAGAAAGTGGATTCATAAAGTGTGTATTAGCCTTAGGTTTAATTAGGGATTAAAAAAGTATTAACTAGTTGTTTGAGTACACAAAGAAAGAGAGAAAGGAATTTGATCTATAGGCTTTTTTTCTCTGGCGCTTTAGGTCGAACGGTCAAGCGGCAAGGCTGCCTCTATAAAGTACGTGCTCAAAGGTAGAAGGGAGATTTTAAATTTGATCTACTTACCTGACAACACTGTGCCAGTCAGTGAAAGTTGTTTTTGTGGTTATGTCTATTTTTGTTTATGTTTTTATTTTTTCGTAAATTTTAATAAATATAAAATAAGATGATTTTCGCTAATTTGGGTTCTACCGTTTAAGGTAAATAAAAAGTTTTTTACTGTCACTACAATAAATATGTCACTTGCAAAACCAATAGCAGTTTTTAGAATGACATCATAATATGTATCACACCAGTGTTGTAAAGTACTTTGCAACACTAGTGCTGTAAAGTACTTTGCAACACTAGTGTGATATAACGCATTTTCTATGCATGAAATCAGTGTGCTATTTGCCATTTTCACAAGTGGTCGTAGGAAAAATGCATTTTAAGGGACACGATATTTTATTTGGGAATATTATTAGAAAATTAAAGTTTTTGAATAATTTGTTGGTGGTTTTTATGTTTTTATTCTATAAAATAAATTTTTCCTACGACCACTTGTGAAAATAGCAAATAGCACACTGGTTTCAGGCATAGAAAATGCGTTATATTACACTAGTGTTGCAAAGTACTTTACAGAGCATTTGGTTTGTCATCATGTGGTGTAAAAAAATACAGGGTGTTCCATTTAAAATAAGAGAGATATTGCTATTTGACTTTTTAAAAAATTGAAATTTTATTTTTTGATCACCCTGTATAATCTATGATCTCGATATGACCCACGTATGATAAGGCAGAATTTTCCTAATCTTGTAACAAATTTTAAAGTTTAAGGAGTTTATATTGTTAAAATAAAATTAATTTAATTGCACCCCCGCATTTTGAAAAAAATCAAATATCACAAAAACGAATAAAATTAGACACTTGGTACTATTACCAAACTTAAGTTATTTTTTAAAGTAGAATCTAAAACCGTCATAAAATATAGGGTGTTCCATTTAAAAAAATATAACTTTGATACGTCACATTTTTTGGGACATCCTGTATAGGGTAAAATAATTTTATACTGTGGCTTTTTCCGAACTGTATATGTTTCATTATTTACTTTTTTAAAAACCCCATGGTTATCCAGCTACAGACCGTGTCGAATATGGTAGGCCACCCTGTATTTTCTAAATAAAAATATAATTATTTATATGAAATATTTGTGGTAAAAAGAAAGTCTTTAAGAAGTGCAGATATAATGCCCAATGTAAGTTTCCATTGTGTTGACAACACAAAGCTATTGCAATTCAAGGTTAAAACAAACTTTATTATGTAACTATATTCATATTTTCGTCATTTATTGCGAAATAAAAATAAATAATCCATGACCTTTTGTTATTTGTTAGGTATTTTTTTATTGTTTGGTTCAAATGGATAAACTAAAATTAAAATAGATTTAACAAAAACATATACATATTGTACCAAGCCCCAACATCCATTGTAAATAAATTATCAAAATTTGTAAAAAACCAAATCAGTTAACCCTAAATTATTTATTAATGGAAAAAGTGGTTGTAATGGTTGTAAATTAAAAAAATATTTTAGAGGTAATGCCCCTTACAAACTCCACTGGGCTTAAATCTGGAGGTCGTGAAGGCCATGGTAAAAGACTAATTTCCTAAAGTTAGAACCAGGGTAATCTGGTTACATGTGGTTGTTATGTATGGCTTGATTTGTGCTTTAAAATTTCTTATTAAAAATATTTAGTTCCGAATTTCAAAAATCATCAAATACGTAATTTAAAATTAAAAAAAAACAAACATTACTAATAATACTGATCGACTGATCCGACCATTTTTCCGAAAACATCAAATATTGATTGTTTTAACTAGGGCTGGCAACCGAAACCGGTTTTTCGGTTAACCGGTTTTCGGTTAACCGCGGT
Source organism: Listronotus bonariensis (assembly GCA_014170235.1). NCBI lineage: Eukaryota > Metazoa > Arthropoda > Insecta > Coleoptera > Curculionidae > Listronotus > Listronotus bonariensis. Next base: position 6,237 of record JACEGR010012196.1, on the reverse strand, counting down.
TTTAGCTAAAACCGAAAACCGGTTTCAAATACCGGTTAACCGGCATTTCTAAACCGGTTATCCGGTATTTGAAAATCGGTTTTCGAATACCGGTTTTCGAGTATAGGTTAACCGGTTTTAAAAAGCGGTTTTCTAATACCGGTTTTTCGGATAATCGGTTTTCGAATACCGGCTTTTTGGATAATCGGACCAAAATCCAAAAGCGGTTCTTCGAATATCAATTAGTTGATTGCGGTTTATATCTAAAAAAGAAAAACCGTTCATTTTGTAAAATCTGATATTGGTTGACAGATTATACAGGGTGGTTCATTTAACCTTAGACAGGCAAATAACCAGAAATCGGCGCATTTTAGAAGAAAATGTTTCTAGTAAGAATTGTTTGAAATAAAGGGGCAAATTTAATGGTATCATAAAATAAAAACTACAACTTACTATAATAATACACTAAATTAAAATTTAAAAATCACCACTTTTCCTTTTCGGTTTTTTTATTAACCAATAAACCAATAAAATACACCGAAAGTAGAATACCAAATTTAAATAAAGAGGAAAAAATAAATTATGTATGTATAGAATTTTTACATCACCTTTTAGAATCTTGCATTTTATTAACAGGGATGATACATTTTAATTCTTATTTATATTTAACCAATTTCTTTTGAAGAATATTCTAGGGTGAATAATGATTATCACTTAACACCACAGCTCATGGGCAAATCCGTAATTAACGCAAAAACGATTAATAGAGAATAATTACTTTCCGATTTTCTGTTAACTGTGGTTTAGAAAAACCCTTTTCGGTTTTCGGTTTTAAAACCGATTTCGGTGTATCGGTTTTGAAAATCGATTTCGGTGTATTGGTTTTAAAACCGTTTTCGGTTTTAAAAACCGGTTTTTAATACCGGTTTTTAAAACCGGTTTTTAAAACCGGTTTTTAATACCGTTTTTTAAATATTCGGTTGACCGGTTTTAACCGAAACCGGTTTTTTAAAAACCGGTTAACCTGTTTTGTTTTTTCCGGTTTTTGCCAGTCCTAGTTTTAACATCAAATAACTTTTGAACCAATTAATCATAACACCTTTTTTGGAGCGTCAAATTTGCAACAAGAATTATTATGTGCCGATTATAATCCGTTCGTTGGTGGATATCTTAAAATCCAAAGAAATAAACAGTACTTTTTCCATGTTAATTTTACTTTTGTCGAGAGTTAATTTCAAAATTCAAAGGTGCAATTTGGCACGATTTTTTTATGTATTTGGAATCTACTTATAACTGTCTTAAAAGAAATTAACACCTTAAACAAGTGCCACCCTACTATTCCGGGTGACAACGAAATTACTATCTAGCAATTTATGTTCTTTAGTGCAACCGTACAGTTTTTAGATTTAGGGACATTATATTGTATCATCGGATGCCAATTTTAGATATAATAGCATCTCTGTATTACTTCCGGTTTAACCGGAAGTGATATAAACTTTGATATTTTAAATGGAACGCCCTGTATATTTTTTAGAATTTGAATTCTACAGGTCATTCCTAATATAAAAACTTTTGATATATTCATAACCTAACTCTTTTGGTTTTGGAGAAAATGGCGTTTGAAAATGTCCGAACGACAGCACATTATGCAGTTTTATGGGAAAACAAATAAACCTCACAAAAATGTAAAATTCATAAAATACTTCTTTTAAAAGACTCTACCTTTGGAGACAATTATAATACTACTACCTGTTTAACCGGAAGTGCTGTAAAATTTAAACTTCCAAGTATGATAACCCTGATAATTTTAACGGAACACCCTGTATATTTTCTAAGATTTATATCCTTTAAGCTATTCCTGATATAAAACCTATAATATACCCATAGCCTATCGTTTTTAGTTTTAGGAAAACGGAGTTTAAAAAGGTCTAAACGACCTCACAATAGAGAGTTTCATGAATATTTTGTCGTCGTCTCATTCATCATCATTTGTCAACATTTCTTTAAAGAGAATTGGTTGTCAAACCTTGACAGTATTTTTAATCTGGCATATTTTAAAGACGTGTAATGAGTTGATTATTAGGATATGTAGCTAAGGCCAGTAAAATTACAGAAAACTTTAACTAGTTATATGTTCGGCGCTAGATGGAACCACTGGCCGGTACAGGTGAGAATTCTTCATCGGGGCAGGATAAAATAGTACAATTATTCAAAACATCTAGAAGGTGGTGCTGTATTATTTTCATGCGGCATTTTCTCAAACACCATGTAGATAATTAAGTAATTTTAAGCCTAACTATATTTTAAACAATTACTTGACTAGATATTTAGTTGTGCAAAGGGACTTTTTAAATATAAGCTGGTAAAAAGGATTTAAGATAAACTTCAATACCAGTAGAATTTCCGTAAATGTTATCTACATTACAACAAAGCGATTAAAAGCTGAAGGATCTTCCTTAACCAAGTCTGATCCTTTTGTATTAAAATTGTTTATTTTATTTAAAATATACTAATAGTACAGACGAAAATTAGGTGGTGTTTTATTAAATATATATTTAATTATTATTATTAATAAGTGCCCTCTGGCGGAATTTAAAAAAAGTACTTTTGTCTTAAAATTTTAGAATCTGCAAAGCTCGATTTGTGTGCCAAATATCAACTGAATTGGTTAAAAAATAAATGCAATATGGCGAAAAAACCAAAATAAAAATTGAACATTGACGGCTTATAACTCGATAACGAATGCTTTTGAAAAAAATTATATGAAGCTCTACCCTTATTTTGTCAACTAGAATCACCCCTTAAGTTTCGTGATCGATTTTTGAATCACTCTTGTATATCTGTATCAATAAGGCTTACAGACAAACATTAGTCAGAAATGTTGGCAACAGCTTTCTGCTGGAACGAAAAATAAACAAGGCGTGCATACTGCTTATACGTCAATACAAGAAAGGTTATGTTAAAAATTTGTCAGTAATGTTTAAAGAAAGTTTGCTAACTTTTTAAACAGTTTCCAACATGTTTCCAACATCTTAAAACTACTGCTGGAACAAACCTATTGAGAACAACGATCTGGATTTCCCATAAAAATTCAAAAGACGTGTTCCAGTTGTTACAAAGAAAAAATGTCTGCCGTAGATCTGTCATGTAAAATTTTGTGTATTTTTAAATACATTATAATTTAAATTAGTATATTCTTTTCCTGACCGTATATTTATTAATTTAGTTTTTGTTTTTAGTTTTCGGTCAATTAAATGAGAAACTATTTGATGTTTGTTGACGTTTCGGTTTATTATTAAACCATCTTCAGAATCTATAATTTAAAAACAACGATCTTAATTTTAATACAAAGCAAAGAAAATATTATTCAAGGGCGCTGCTATTATTAATATAAAATAATTTAAAATTAACATACCTTTTTTAAACTTAATCATTGTAATTGTAAATATTAGTGATTAAGTTTAAAAAAGGTATGTTAATTTTAAATTATTTTATATTAATAATAGCAGCGCCCTTTGAATAATATTTTTCTTTTGCTTTGTATTAAAATTAAGATCGTTGTTTTTTAAATTATAGATTCTGAAGATGGTTTAATAATAAACCGAAACGTCAACAAACATCAAATAGTTTCTCATTTAATTGACCGAAAACCCAAAAACAAAACTAAATTATAATTTAAATTTGTTTAAAATAAAATTTTTAAGTAATAATTAAAATAAAAGAAATGCCATTTTTAATAGTTAAAATGTATTGGTATTATCTATACTAATATTATAAAGAGATAAAGTTTGTAACTTTGTTTGTTTGTTTGTAGCCGCTAATATTTGGAAATACTGAACCGATCATAAAAATTCTTTTACAATTAGAAAGCTACACAATTCAGGAGTGTTATAGGCTATATTTTATTATGATTAAACAAAACGTTTAGATATTAACGCCCAACGACGTGGGCACGGGTTGGTTATCTTGGATTAGCTATAACTTTGAGGGCTAATCTTCGGAAATACTAAACCGATCATAAACAAACCTGCTCAATTAGAAAGCTACACTATTCAGTTTTACAGGCTATATTTTATAATGATTAAGCAAAAATTTTAAGGAAAATATTGACATAATATACAGGGTGTTCATTTGAAAACTTTCCACTCAACTCTTCACACGAGACAGATTTGAGAAAATCGCCGAAACACGTCAAGATATTTATTGAGGGGGAACGTTTTTACAAAAATTGGACGGCGCTCCTTTAACCCCTTAACCACCAGGGCCACCACCCCAAAATTCTTAAATGAGAAGGCAGGTCGAGTTATACATCATTTTAAAGCTCCTGACGAGTACTTTATAACCCTAGAATATGAAGTTAATATCTTCACCTATTACAAAATGGCGGTACTTTAAAAATTACCTAAATACCTGATTTGGATGGTCATATTTCCGAAACTAATAAAGTTAGATGTACTTAATGTGGTATTTTCTTAAAGCTCATTTAAAGATCTTTTTAATGGTAAAATAATATACAGGGTTCTTAAATAAAAAAATATGTTCTTCTACCCTGTATATTACTACCAGTATCACCATTAAAAAGACCTTTAAAAGAGCTTTAAGAAAAACACCACATGAGGTACATCTAACTTTATTAGTTTCGGAAATATGGCCATCCAAATCAGGTATTTAGGTAAATTTTAAAGTACCGCCATTTTGTAATGGGTAAAGATATTGACTTCATATTCTAGGGTTATAAAGTACTTGTCAGGAGCTTTAAAATGATGTATCACTCGACCCGCCTTCTCGTTTAAGAATTTTGGGGTGGTGGCCCTGGTGGTTAAGGGGTTAAATGGGCGCCGTCCATTTTTGTAAAAACGTTCCCCCTCAATAAATATCTTGACGTGTTTCGGCGATTTTCTCAAATCTGTCTCGTTTCCGAAGATAACTTGAGTGGAAAGTTTTTAAATGAACACCCTGTATATCAAGTAGTATTAAAAGTTTGTAACTACGTGTATAAGCACCGGTGGTCCAGTGGTAGAATGCTCGGCTGTCACCCGGGTTTGATTCTTCTGCGGATGCGGATTTTTTTTTAATAGATAAGAAAAAAGCAACGAATTTACTTATTGTTAGTAGATTTCTTTGATATTTATTTATACTAATATTATAAATAAAGAGGTAAAGTTTGCAACTTTAATAGTTTGTTTGTAAGGGCGAATTCTCGGAAATACTGAACCGATCATGAAAATTCTTTTACAATCAGAAAGCTACACTATTTAGGAATGCTATAGGCCATATTTTTATGTGATTGAACATAAAGTTCAGAGAAAAATATAATTAACGCCCAACAAGGTGGGCATGGGTCGGCAAGTCTAAAATAACTTTATGTTTTACCCATCTATTATTGATCTGTAATACCTTAGAAACGGAATATGTTATGGTATCAATAATACCTGCTATCACACCTAGGGCATTATAAGCGGACATTATGATAATGCCCGCTTATAATGCCCTAATGCGCTAATATGGAAATTTTATTGCTTATCCAATTTTATTTCTCTCACAATAAAGATCAAGTTTATACAAAAAATAATTTTTCTTTAAACAATACTAAAAATTAAACTTTATTTCCAAAATAAAAATTACGGTTTTGAAATGTCCCGGAAAATGTAGCTGATCCCCCTATAGAATGGAGCCTTCTTAATAAATTTTAATATTTGTTCTCCTTCCAGAACTTTAGACATCTTCGGGACGTATCCTTTCGACTTAACTTTTAAAAAAGATATGAGACGATGGTATTGCGATATGTCTATATTTTCATAGACCATCAACGTAGACCTTAGGGTGGAATACTTGGTCCAGAGAGAGTTCGGACTGTATTTTTCCGACTAAAAATAATAAAGTTTGTTAAACATATGTATTAAAATAAAATCAATAACTTACCAGTTCCTGAAAATATGCCATTAAAACGGTGAAGAAGAAGAAGTTCGCATCTTTCCAAATACCAAATATGCCATACTCCCGATCATACTGTTGCCTTGATTTAACTGGCAAAAGATTTTCGGTCGCTTTTTATGGCCTTTTCTCTTATATTTTGTGGAATTTCTTCCATTTTGAGCAAATTGTGAAATAAAAAATGCCAACTGACTAACTGATAGAAACATCAAAGTCAAACTTAACACCAGTCATTATCTACTTACGTATACATATATTTCGACCTTCAGGGCATTATAGTCCTAGTAACGCCCTTGATACATAAATAGCTATTAAAAATATTGA
>JACEGR010012195.1:0-12316 GCA_014170235.1 Listronotus bonariensis | reverse complement strand
GACTCCACAACATTTAGACGATAAAAAGCGAAGATATTGCAGAAACGTAGTAGTTTATTGTCCATTACGCCATCTATCGGTATGTCAAAAAAATATTAAATATATAGAATATTTTTTATTAACACGTCTTTAAAACTTTTAATAAAGTTTTAAACAAAATGTTTACAGCTCCTAACAGTCTACTTGAATATCTTGCCTTCTCGACTAGCCATCACCAATTAATCACACAACACACACTTATTAGGTAATGAATACATTTAATTATGTCTATTTAAAAACTCTTTCTTTAAAAAAGAAACTAAAAACTAGAAAACCACGTAGAAAACAAATGCACAAAGCGGTCACCTTCGGTTGAAATTACCATCATTTTATTTTTATTCGCTCCAAAATACATAATAAACATTTTGTTTGACCTAATTTTTATTTGCATGATTTTTAACAATAAAATGTTATGAAAAGGCCATTTTCTTTAAATTATGAAAAAACATACAATAATGTTGTTTAGCTGCCATTATAAATAAAACAGATCAAAAAATTGCTTAGTGTTAGTTAAATACCAATGTTAATAATATGGTTTGAAAAGTATAAATATGCGTTGAAGGTTTGCCTTCAAAAATCCAATATTTATTTGCCTGCAAGAAAAACGCGTGCTTAATTTAATCAGGATTGGTATGCCGCCATTTTTGTATGCTTGCCGGCAATTCGCCTGCATGTAAAATGTATTGGCAATTAAGTGTTTATGTAGGGTTGACTTTTTAATGCGTATAAGATGTTGGCATCATATTGCCACCAATTGCCAATGCTTTACCATCACATTGCCGGCAAATAGTGTTTGCTGGGGTGGTATACTTTTTTCTTAAAATCGTTAATTTAATAATATCTCAAATATTCTTGATTTTAGAAGAGAAGCTCATTTAGCTTAAGTCTAATCAAAGTTATTTAGGACAGTGTCATCTAAAGAGTGACCAAAACAAATTATTTTGTCAAAATAGTAGGCAACTGGCTTTCGTAAATTTATAACGGGCTTTTTAAAACTGGATAAATAAAAATACGGCTTTTTTTTCTCCTAGGTTTTGTTTTATCTTGCTTAGTTTAAAAGAAATTAATAAAGATAAAAATACTTATAGTCCGGAAGGTAGCAAACGTCGGGAAAACAAGAATTTTAGGTTGGCTGATTTTTTAATATGTTGTTCTCCCTCCTCTTTCGGGTAGATCTTCAGCTGCCTGGCTGGCGGTAGCGGTTACGTTGGCGCCCAACTGTGACCTTGACATTTAAGGCTGTCACTGATATGTCAAAAATGCAGACCTTGGTTATATATTATTGTTACAAGTTCCAATAAAATATATCAAACGGTTCAAAGTTAGAAAGGACGACTGTAAAATTAGCAATGATAAAAGTTTCTGGCAATGAAAAAAATTGTTGGGCAAACCTATTAAAAAAAAAAATAAATAAAAATTAGGTTTTTTAAAATGTTTTCAAAACCTTAGATTAATACCTGTGAATAGTATCCATATAACATTTTTGCAGGCAAGGCATTGGCAAAAAGGTATCAAAAGGCATCAAAATGGCAATTGGCCGATATTAGGCCACGTGTTGCAGAAAAGTGATGGCATCCATCATTAATAAGTTATGCTGAAAAGTGCATTTTAGGATGGTGTTATCCATCATTAGAAGGCCTTGGCAAAAATATGCCTTTTATGATGATGGGATATACATTATTTTTTCTAATTTGACAATAAAATGCATTTTTACCGTTCAGGAATTAAATGTGCATGATAATGCATGCATAATGTGTGTTTATAGTAGGGTGTCCCATATAAAATTAAATACTATAATTTTGGAAAACCATAAGAGATACAAGAAAAAGTTAAATGCAGAAGTTGTTCAGTGAAATGTATTTTTTGAGTATTTTTATTGTATCTCTTATGGTTTTTCCAAAATTATAGTATTTAATTTTATATGGGACACCCTGTACATAAACACACATTATGCATGGGCATTATTTATGCACATTTTACTTCCTGGACAGTAAAAATGCATTTTATTGTCATTAGGAAAAAAATAATGTAATGCCATCATCTAAAAGGCGTATTTTGCCAAAACCTTTTTAATGATGGATGCCATCATCCTAAACGCATTTTTTCATCATTACTTATTAATGATAATAGTCATCACATTTTCGGCAACACGTGGCCTAATAACGGCCAATTGCCCATTTTGGTATCTTTTGATACCTTTTTACCAATGCCTTGCCGGCAAAAATGTTATATGTTTTAGGATGCGAACTAACAAACGCAACCACTATCGCCAGCTAGACAGTCCCATGTCTATCCAGAAAAGAAAGAAAAATAACATATTAAATCAGCTAACCTAAAACTATTTTTTGAAAACGTTGCTACCCCTCCTATACTATTAATGCATATCTTCGAATCACACAAATTTTATTACCATTAACAGTTTAAAAAGATTCTTCAGTTAAATAATATTTTCATTTAATTAATTATTTTTTGTTGGAGTATTTGGAAAAAAATATAATTATTTTAAAAAAATCTCTATTTTTCTTTTCTAACAATACTTACAATTTTATGACTGAATGTAGGTATTCTTTTAAAGCCACGTCAAGACTTGCAACAATTCGCCGTGCTGCTCTATGCTGCACACCGCGCCACATAGCGCGTAGACGGCATTCACGTCGTTTCAAGGGCTTGGCGAATGATTCGCCGGAGATTCAAACCTTGTCGTTTTTTTGGCGTCAAAGAAGCGAGCAAACAGTTTGGTTAATTTGGAACATGAATAAAAACAATATTACATTTAAAACAAAATTTGGTTTATTTTATGTGAAATTTTAGATATGGGAGCCTTATTCGATTCTAAAAACCTATTTTATTTAACACTTTGCTGAATTATTCAAAATAAAGGTAGTTTTGTCTTGGTCCATTTTACATTTTTGTAGTTTTCGGAGCCCCTGTATAGAAGGAACAGTTTAAAAATGTAAATTCGGTACTCTTTGATAAGAAAAAAATCACAAAAAAGTTTAAAGCAAATAAGTCGGCATGCTTGTCTTCGCGGCCGCCTTTGCTATATTTCTTTCATGATATGCCGGTTGATGCAGCTGGTCATCGCACTATGGGATAGAAATTAATTTTTTGGTCAAAATTCTGAAACTTACCAATCTAACTTAAAATGAGGTGCTTTTTACTGGGAAAATATTATAAATTATTACAAATGCTTTTTGGAAACCTAAAACTTATTATATGTTATTATAAATTTACACCCCACTTAACATTATTATTTTTTATTGTACAAAATAAACTAAAATGTCAGCTTGTTTGGTTAATTCGGTAGTATTCTAATTAGTAATCCGATGATTATTACCTCATATGATATACAGGGTACGACAATAGGTATGATTTTTTTAAATGGAATACCCTGAATATTATATCACCACCAAAATAATCTTTTAAAATGCTTTAAAAAAATACTACATTTGATGTGTCTATCTCAATTAGTTTCGGAAATATGACCATCCAAATCTGAAAAATAATTTTAAATTATTCTTAGAAGCGTAATAGAGAATACATCTTCCCAACTTTTTTATTTTTTAATGTATAAAATAAATAAAAACACTGTTTTGTTGGGTAGATTCTGTAGAATCCATATCTTTCATCAGAATGCTTTTATCTTTTAGGATATACAGTGTAGGACAAAACATATTAAATTTTAAAATGGAAAACCTATGTAAATTATAAAAATCTTGTATCTGTCCTTACACTCAGAAGTAGCAAAAAGTAGGAAGGCAATTGTAAGTACAAAAACTGATAAAGAAAAAGGTAAAAAATCGTTTGACAAAAGTAGTTATTATTTAAACTCTTTACTTTTTTTAGTAAACAAGCCTAATAATAAACTAAGTAGATTAAATGTTGTATATTTATGTTTACTTAAAATACATTTTCAAGTTTCTTATTACCTCAATAGAAGTCGTCATATCCTTTTATAATTTTGTACATGTAGTTTGAAGTATCTACTTTGAAATACACAGCATGAACCATTAAAATTTCAAAGTTGCTTTTTGGCCAAAATAATGGATTTCTATCCCATAGTGTATCGGCGCGTCGCTGTAAAGGATAGCGGCGCCTTTGTATAAAATAGTCCGATTGCAGGCGGCCTTTTTTATGTTTTTTTGTATTATTTTCAAAGGGTACCGAATTTGCGCTTTTAAAATGTTCTTACTATAGCACAAACAATTTTCTCAACGTGAATCTTGATATTTTAAGAAGCAAAAGCAGTTGCCATACACGACTTTCCTAAACATTTAAATTTTTGGTCCATTTGTCCTATTATAAAGTCCATTCGTGGACATACTGTATATATTTCATTTACGAGAAAAAATAAAAGTTAAAATATCCTAATAGGTGAATATGACATTGTACTAATTTATAACTTGACAATGCAGTATGAAAGTAATAAAGATAAAAAATCAGTCACTATAAAAATTTGCACTGATAAGACAGGTCATATAGCCATTAAAATAATCGTCCCAACAATAAAACTTATGAACTATTTTTGTTTGACGGGATTAAAAAGAACGTTAAATAATAAATAATCTTGATTTAAATATGACCTTCTGACTTTATTTGCCAAATAATAATTATATTACTATACTTATCAAAAGATTAAAAACCATTTTAAAGATATTAAACTCAAAATATCAAATGCTTTACCACCAATTTTTTCTCAATAAAATACAGAATTATTAATAAAGCTTAATTGTTTTTTTGGTTGAAAAATATTTTAAATTTTAACAAACCATTATATTAAAAAAAATAATTCAAACTAATTACTAATAATTGCCCGAATAAGTTTTATTTTTCTTTATTTCGTACAATAAAAATAACAAAAGACAAGGGTGTGTAAAATTATAAGTTGACACGTGGTATATAAGAAAAATAGTTATTTATTAGATAAGTGAGTTATATTACATATAAGTCACGCAAGAAAAGTTTAACTCTCGAGCCCGAAGGGCGAGAGAGAGTAATTTCTTAAGTGACTTATATGTAATAACTCACGTGTCTAATACAAAATTTTATCCGACACTTTCGTATAAATCGTTTTTAATATCGAAAATAATTTGAAAACGTCATCCATTATTTGTTACTTGTCATTGTCAACACCAGCAACAAAATTTTGTATTTTTGGAAAGCAAGCTTGTTTGGTTGTAATGCATTTTGTTGGTAACTACGGGTTTGTTTAGTAAACAACTTTGTAGACAAACATAAAAATGCTTTGCGAAATGGAAAATTGTGAAGTTCCTGCGGAAATTTTGGAAGAAGCTGCGGTAGCGACATGCAGTTTAATTCCAGAGAAGTCAAAACTAACGTACAATAAAGAATTTGAAGATTTTGAAGCATGGAGGAAAAGGCGAGGAGTTGGTACTATAAATGAAGATGTTATTATGGCTTACTTTCTGTTTTTATCGAAAAAGTTGCTCCCTCATCAATGTGGACCAAGTATTCAATGATAAAAACGACCTTAAAAGTATATAAGAACGTGGATATAGGGAGGTATGGAAAAGTTGTCGCTTATTTGAAGAGCAATTCAAGAAATTTCAAACCGAAAAAGGCAAAAATTATGGAGAGGCAATACATCGAAAAATTTTTGGCTGAGGCACCTGACGACGAGCACTTAATGTCAAAGGTATGAATTTACTTTAGTTTCTGGTATTAAATATTTATCTGTTCGGATTTTTATAGGTTGCATTGATATTGGGAATCGCTGGTGCATGCCGTTGTGACGAACTAACTCGCTTAAGTATTGAAGATATAGTAGATAAAGGCCAGTACATATATGTTTCTATACCTGATACCAAGACGAACAAATCGAGAAGCTTTAAAATTTTAAAAGAAGGATTTTTGGTAAATGTGCTTGAATTATTTAGAAAATATGTGTCCCTAAGGCCAGAGAACACGCCTCACAAAAGATTTTTGTCAACTTTGAAAAGGCAAATGCACTAGGCAATGCGTGGGAATAAATAAAATTTCGAAAATTCCGAGAGTAGTTGCTTATTATTTGCAACTACCTGATGAAATCTTATATAGTGGTCATAGCATGCGGCGTTCTTCAGCGACACTTCTAGTCAACGCTGGGGCCGATATCACCAACCTTAAACGCCATGGCGGGTGGAAGTCTTCTACCGTGGCAGAAGGATATTTAGAAGATTGCATCTCTAACAAGTTTGAGATTGCAAGACGAATACAGGGTGAAGAGCGCACCAAGGCAAGTACTAGTGCTGAAAGACTTCCTGAAGAACACTCCGCACAATGTAACGTTGTCCAAGATAAATCTAATATAACAATAACTGTTAATATAAACACGAATAAATTGTAGTATAATATATTAGTTGTTTTATGTTATTTTTTTAATTGTGAAATGTTGGAAGTAATAAAGAATTAGTATAAGTCACTAGTGAGCTAAAGTCTTTAATTCACTAGTGAGCTAAAGGGTACTTTAGCTCACTAGTGACTTATAGTACACTTTATATCCTCAAAATCTGATTAATTATGTAGATATTATATGTAAGTGTTGGATAAATATCCTAAATCGATTAATTTTATTTTTTGGAAACAAGCTATTAAAAGTGACTATTTTGTCAATTTTAGTCAAGGTTACGCCTTTCAATATATTTTTACATACAAAAATTAATTATTATAAAGACTAAGAAACATTATATCGTTCAGTAAATAATAAATATAAATAGCATAAAATAACTACTTTATTATGTAATGTTGGATGCAGGGCCGTGTCTACCCGGGTGGTGCAAGGCGCCAGGGCGCAAAACTAAACTAAAACTAACCAGAACTTTTTTTTGCTCTTCAAAAATATTTCTGAAGAAAGAAAAGCAATGTGGTAATTGAATACAGTATTAACTATATTCTATTGTAAAAGTGGGGATCTTTTTTTGCTCTTTAAAAAATTTTATACCTCAATTAACGTTTCCTCGTAGAGGCGGCCAATATAATTTTTCCTACGACCACTTGTGAAAATAGCAAATAGCACACTGGTTTCATGCATGGAAAATGCGTTATATCACACTAGTGTTGCAAAGTACTTTACAGCACTAGTGTTGCAAAGTACTTTACAACACTCGTGTGATATATATTATGATGTCATTCTAAAAACTGCTATTGGTTTTGCAAGTGACATATTTATTGTAGTGACAGTTAAAAATACTTTTTACTTACCTTAAACAGTAGAACCCAAATTAGCGAAAATAATTTTATTATTAAAAAGAGTAATAATAAAATTTCTGAAAAAATAAAAACATAAACAAAAATAGACATAACCACAAAAACAACTTTCACTGACTGCTTGCTCAGTGGCACAGTGTTGTCAGGTAAGTGGATCAAAGTAAAAATCTCCCTTCTACCTTTGAGCACGCACTTTATAGAGGCAGCCTTGCCGCTTGACCGTTCGACCTAAAGCGCCAGAGAAAAAAACCTATAGATCAAATTTCTTTCTCTCTTTCTTCGTGTACTCAAACAACTAGTTAAATCTTTTTTAATCCCTAATTAAACCTAAGGCTAATACACACTTTATGAACCCACTTTCTTTTATTTATTCATAAATAGAATCAGACTCTTCCGACGTTGCCAAATGCTTTCCATAAATGCTTTCCATATTTTGCATGGTAACTGCAGTTTAGTAGTAGTTTTTTCTTACTTTTAAGACTTTAGGTTATGCATTTACAATTTTCATATTTTTTATATTTTTCTTAAAAATATGAGAAAACTGTAATTTTTACTTAATTTTACATGTGATGTTCAGTTTCATTAACTCGTTTTACCAATTTTACCCCACCCAGCACCCCTTTTCACTCCCCGGTCCCGTAAGTTTGTTTACTAATGTTTTTAAAAAACGGGATATTTTGGATATGCGCCACTTACGTTTTATTTAGAAGAGTGTCTAATACAAGGTGTCCCGTATCGTTATGTTCAAATTTTGGGAACGTAAAGTACACTTCTTTTCAAGTAAAAAACGCAAGACTTGTATATCCATTTTTATTTATTTCAAAGTTACACGCCCATGAATGTTATTTGAAGATAATACTAAGATAATACTAAAAGTAAATAAAGAATACTAAAAATAAGTTCGTAAAGTAAATAAAAAAATATTTTATTTAAAAAAAGGTCAATTGATAATATTTTCAAAATGTCCACCTCAAAAAAAAAAAAAAAAAAAAAATAAAAAAAAATAAAAATGGATATACAAGATTTGCGTTTTTTTACTTGAAAAGAAGTGTACTTTACGTTCCCAAAATTTGAACATAACGATACGGGACACCTTGTATATGTAAGTATCGATAATTTTTAAAAACCCTTATAATAGCAGAAAACCGTATGAGGTAAGTAAAAAGTATTTTTAACTGTCACTACAATAAATATGTCACTTGCAAAACCAATAGCAGTTTTTAGAATGACATCATAATATATATCACACGAGTGTTGTAAAGTACTTTGCAACACTAGTGCTGTAATAGTATATTAAACAACAAGGTTTGAAAACGACTCTTTGCACACGGGCGAGACAAATTGATGGACCGAGACGAAGTCGAGGTCCACAAGTCTCGCGAGTGTGCAAAGAGGTTTTCTAACGAGTTTTTACGATACTTTTTATACGACTGCAAATAAAAAAAAACATTTTTTGTGTAAATTTTTATTTTAAAAACAAACGCAAAAACAAAAGTAATGAAAACAAGAAACTACAGACTATAATTTAGCAAACAGGAAACTTCATAACTATTTTAAAATATTAATTGTAATGTTTACTTCTGCAGGAATCGTCGCATTGTTGATCGACTTTTTAACGATGGAGACAACATTTTCTGGCACCTTGCTTATACAGTTCTCTGTCGTCGGCATATTGCAGTTTTCTTGCGGCACTTCATTACTCAATTGCTGTTGTGGCTGTGCCGCAACAGACGACATAGAGGAAGAGATCCTCTCTGAAACATCCATTTATTACTAAGCGAGTCATCTATATAACTTTCGGCGACTGAGCTGGATTTCCATCCACCATGGCGCTTCAGAGCCAACAAATCTGATCCAGAATTCACCAATATTGTGGCTGACGACCGCCTAAAGCAATGCCCGGTATAGGCTTCTGGAGTTTCCAACATCAAAAATTTGGCGATGTCTTTTGCCATACCGCCAATTTTGTTAATTCCAATGTTTTGGCGAGTGCATTTTCCATTTTGATAATTAAGAAAAAAACGATCTGTTTGCAGGAGTGGAGGTCGAAGGGCAGAATACTTTTTAAGATGGTGTAGAGACTTCCTGACACTGTAAATGATCTCGGCATCTTCGTTTTGGTATTCTCTAGTTTAATTAACATTGCGCTGCCAAATCCGTCATATTTTCTTTTTAAGGAAGCACAATTCTTCTCTTCGGCATGCCCCAGAAAGTCCGACTGCCACCACTGCCTGAAACAAGAAAAAATACCGATAAGTCTTTAGTTTTATTCATTTTAAGTAAGTACTTTATGAAACTAGCACTATTTAAAAACAGAATTGGGTAACCCCTGCCTACTAAACCTTCTCACTATAAAAAATGACACCATAAAATAAATAAAATAACTGTGATGCCTACCTTGATTAGCAAATATTTCTCGTCTGAAGCGTTCTTTAGGAAGCGGCAAAAATCATTCTCGCTAAGAATTTTGGACTTCTTTGGCACATAGTTTTCTGATTTTCTTTTTATTAGGGCCTGCAACTTCTGGTATTTCCCAATATCCGTATTTTGGTTTGCCCTCAGGGTTGATTTTAGCATGGAAAAGGTGCTCCATAATGTTGAAGACTTGTATTTGTTCGACAGCTCTTCAAAGTACACCAACATAACATTTTCGGAAAACGTTTGTACGTTATTTGCTTGTCTCCACTTCATAAATCGATGTAACTCGGCTTCATATCGATCTCTTGACTTTGTTGGAAGTAGGTTTGACGAGATTAAACTCGCTTTTTTAGAATTTCTTCAGAATCGGACATTTTTTCGCGAAATCAAAATTTTTTGTATCTAAATTGGTATCTAATCAACAAAACAAAGAAAACTATGACGGTTGCTATGGAATAAAGCTTACTTTGAGTTTTCTATATTTTTGACATAACAATAAAAAACCATAATAAATCATATTGAAAGACAGAACCGTGTGCAAAAAAAACATATTTTCCTTGCACACATTGTGCGCAAAATACAATTTTCAAAGCTTGTTTAGCGTGTGCAAAACCCCATTTTCTAAAGCAGTCGTATAAAAAGTACTTTTGCAACACTAGTGTGATATAACGCATTTTCCATGCATGAAACCAGTGTGCTATTTGCTATTTTCACAAGTGGTCGTTGGAAAAATTATATTGGCCGCCTCTACGAGGAAACGTTAATTGAGGTATAAAATTTTTTAAAGAGCAAAAAAAGATCCCCACTTTTACAATATAATATAGTTAATACTGTATTCAATTACCACATTGCTTTTCTTTCTTCAGAAATATTTTTGAAGAGCAAAAAAAAGTTCTGGTTAGTTTAAGTTTAGTTTTGCGCCCTGGCGCCTTGCACCACCCGGGTAGACACGGCCCTGCATCCAACATTACATAATAAAGTAGTTATTTTATGCTATTTATATTTATTATTTACTGAACGATATAATGTTTCTTAGTCTTTATAATAATTAATTTTTGTATGTAAAAATATATTGAAAGGCGTAACCTTGACTAAAATTGACAAAATAGTCACTTTTAATAGCTTGTTTCCAAAAAATAAAATTAATCGATTTAGGATATTTATCCAACACTTACATATAATATCTACATAATTAATCAGATTTTGAGGATATAAAGTGTACTATAAGTCACTAGTGAGCTAAAGTACCCTTTAGCTCACTAGTGACTTATACTAATTCTTTATTACTTCCAACATTTCACAATTAAAAAAATAACATAAAACAACTAATATATTATACTACAATTTATTCGTGTTTATATTAACAGTAATTGTTATATTAGATTTATCTTGGACAACGTTACATTGTGCGGAGTGTTCTTCAGGAAGTCTTTCAGCACTAGTACTTGCCTTGGTGCGCTCTTCACCCTGTATTCGTCTTGCAATCTCAAACTTGTTAGAGATGCAATCTTCTAAATATCCTTCTGCCACGGTAGAAGACTTCCACCCGCCATGGCGTTTAAGGTTGGTGATATCGCAAACCCAATAAGCAGGGGCATTCCTGGCGGGGGTGCAACAGGGACATTTGCATGAGGCGACAAAATTTAGATCTCGGTTTAAAAAAAATGGAATTAAAGGAGGATTTTTTTGCTCTTCAAAAATAATTAGAAAGGATAAAAAGTAAAACTTATGTTGATTTTGTTATGAATTGTGAAAGTGGTGACCATTTTTCTTTTTAGTCTTTAAAAATTGTTAGCGGTCAATAATTTTTTTAGCCTGAGCGGCTATTTGCTTTTCTAGACGGGGTGACAGAAGACCCGGGAACGGCACTGCATGTTAGGAATGATTACATCATTATAGATCGCCTATACCTTCACAAAATTCTTTTCCACTCTATATATTTGCACGTTTAAAATAATATATGTGTTGGACTGGGCCAAAAAATCGCCTTTTTTAAATAAATTAAAAATATTTTTCAAGGTGATAAAAAGAAACATCGTAAAGGTTTAAGCCCTTGTCAAATAAGCCGTTTCCATGTGATCGTGCTTTGAAAATTAAACTATTTTTGAATTTTTGTTACTACTAAAAATATCAGTATTTAAATAAATTTAGAAATTTTTTTAAAGGAAATTAAATGCGCTACAGAAAAGGTTTCTTGACATTTCTCCTTCAGTAGTACATCGACGTTAAAATTGTCTTTGGTTTCAGCTTCATCGTTGAATGAAAAAGTGAATTTTTTGAAAAATATTACACACAGTATAAAATGCAAGAAAATAAGAATAGTTTTTAAATAAAAAAATGTTTAAAAATGCTTCGTTCCAAAAACACGGTGTCAAAGTTTTTATCATAACTTTCCTACCACTCCAGACATGTTCACTAAATTTGGTACTTGTACACTTCTTTTAATCATTACATAACATATTTTGCTGTAAAAGTTTTTTTTAATTTTACGTGGCGTTCAAACAAGATTTGTATCAAATTTTTTCAAGAAAAAGGTCATCTAACCTTAATATCTTTGTTTCTATGATTGTCACACTCATTAATCATTGAATTAAAAATGGATTAATTAGTTTTTAGTTTATCCTGCCCGTTCGATGATTTTATTTGAGTTCCT